>CAXAQZ010000518.1:32500-77213 GCA_963971145.1 Sussaba pulchella | reverse complement strand
GAGCCAAACCGCTATATATCAAATTTGGAAATTTCTAATTGGAAATTTTTAAAATTATCATAAATTGTCGAAGTAATCGCAAATTTAATTTTTTATTTTAGAATAAGATTCTGTATTCAATCGATAAAAGAATGACTCCTTGTTCGTTAATTTATCTCAATTAGGGGCCGAGTTATGTGCTTGTAAAGTTTCCATTGCATGATAATCTGCAATTTTTTCAAAATGCCGAATCTTCATTAAAATTCAAAATATCGATAAATGTCTGAAATGAGGTTTTTTTCCGTAACACCAACAAACTGCTTAAGTTTGGACAAAATCGCTGATGTCGAGGGTCAACTACTGGTTAAATTGGGATGGAATGACCCAATAATATATGAAAGTTTCATTTCCCAGCGAATAAAGTGAGTTCCGTTGAAAGTTCCACATCTTTTGGAACGCACGGCGTATATAGCATGTAGCAGCGTCGTAAGGTGGATTCATGTAGATCGTTGCAGAATGTCCTGTAAGCCGTTCTGCAAATTGGATTCTCGGTGACGCAAAACGACGCCGAGGCCCGGAAAGCAATCGTTTCAGAGCCCGCAACTCGTCGTAGAGGATGATGAGAGAATATCGAAGCTGGACAAGCGCACTCGCTCGTTGTGCTGCAGCAGCAGCAGCAGCCGCATCGTCGGCAGCACCACCATCGAGACAACCGTTCTATTTCGTTTCTTCGGGGATCGGAAACCTTCTACGGCGCGAGTAGGCTTGTTCCATCGTAAAAAAGAAATTTTATCGGCCGTGACGAGACACGAGATCGCGAATGGACGGGGCCAGCGTCGTCGTTTAATACCAATTACCCGAGGACGGTTGAGCATCCGCGTTCGCCACGCACAGCTCGCGATCTCCCACCAGCAGAAGCTTTTGCAACGGCTCTACGACCGATGAACGCTCGGCTGCTGGGATACTTGCTCGGATACGACGAAGACCCAGAGACCCATTCGTCGATTTACGACGCCGACTTCACTACGCTGGACCCAATTTTCCAACTACTACGCACGAGACCGCGACGACGATCCGTGGCGCTCTGGATTTACGACGATCATGCGGTCTGTGGGACATTCGATATAATACCGCACGCTTATACACAGTGGGAACTCGAATTACCGATTCTCGGACCGTGCTAAAAACATCGAGTTTTCACATTCTATTTATCAGATGTAATTGCGTAGTAAATCGTTAAATATTTATGCGATCATTTTTTCGGTTCTTTCTGGGACTAATGTTATATCTCGCGTTTTGGATTGATTTTAGTTCCATTAATCGGTCTCCCAGGGGGTCGAAACCTCTTTTCCGGCAGAGAGTTTTTTCAAATCAAGTAAAAAATTTACTAGAAACTGGTGCGAATGGTTTTCGAACTACCAGAAAAATTAGTTACTTTTGAGGGATTTCTTTCCACTGAATAAGATTAATTACCGATCTGAATCTTCCACTTATTAAAATTATCTGTGCCCTAGGCAGAAATATTTTAATTTTTGCTTCCTCATAGCTTTGTTTTCGTGAAAAAATTTTTTTTCGAGATGTTTATGAAAACGTGTTCAAAATGTCCCAAAACATCTAAAAATCACAATTAGAAAAAAATGTCCGGATGTATGTATGTGTGAGTGTGTGTGTGTGTTTGCGTGTGCGTGTGCGTGTGCGTGTGCGTGTGCGTGTGCGTGTGCGTGTGCGTGTGCGTGTGCGTGTGCGTGTGCGTGCGCGTGCGCGTGCGCGTGCGCGTGCGCGTGCGCGTGCGCGTGCGCGTGCGCGTGTGCGTGCGCGTGTGCGTGTGCGTGTGCGTGTGCGTGTGCGTGTGCGTGTGCGTGTGCGTGTGCGTGTGCGTGTGCGTGTGCGTGTGCGTGTGCGTGTGCGTGTGCGTGTGCGTGTGCGTGTGCGTGTGCGTGTGCGTGTGCGTGTGCGTGTGCGTGTGCGTGTGCGTGTGCGTGTGCGTGTGCGTGTGCGTGTGCGTGTGCGTGTGCGTGTGCGTGTGCGTGTGCGTGTGCGTGTGCGTGTGCGTGTGCGTGTGCGTGTGCGTGTGCGTGTGCGTGTGCGTGTGCGTGTGCGTGTGCGTGTGCGTGTGCGTGTGCGTGTGCGTGTGCGTGTGCGTGTGCGTGTGCGTGTGCGTGTGCGTGTGCGTGTGCGTGTGCGTGTGCGTGTGCGTGTGCGTGTGCGTGTGCGTGTGCGTGTGCGTGTGCGTGTGCGTGTGCGTGTGCGTGTGCGTGTGCGTGTGCGTGTGCGTGTGCGTGTGCGTGTGCGTGTGCGTGTGCGTGTGCGTGTGCGTGTGCGTGTGCGTGTGCGTGTGCGTGTGCGTGTGCGTGTGCGTGTGCGTGTGCGTGTGCGTGTGCGTGTGCGTGTGCGTGTGCGTGTGCGTGTGCGTGTGCGTGTGCGTGTGCGTGTGCGTGTGCGTGTGCGTGTGCGTGTGCGTGTGCGTGTGCGTGTGCGTGTGCGTGTGCGTGTGCGTGTGCGTGTGCGTGTGCGTGTGCGTGTGCGTGTGCGTGTGCGTGTGCGTGTGCGTGTGCGTGTGCGTGTGCGTGTGCGTGTGCGTGTGCGTGTGCGTGTGCGTGTGCGTGTGCGTGTGCGTGTGCGTGTGCGTGTGCGTGTGCGTGTGCGTGTGCGTGTGCGTGTGTGTGTGTGTGTGTGTGTGTGTGTGTGTGTGTGTGTGTGTGTGTGTGTGTGTTCGTGCGTGTGCGTGCACATTTAAGTAACATCTGGTTATCCGGTTGGTATCCATGACGTCCAGCCGGGGCCGAGCTGGCGTTCCGCTTTTCAATTCCGGAAACCGGGACATTAATTGGCTAGCACCCGAATAAGGCGGACCAATGAAAGGAGGGGGGAGGGGTGGGGTTCATCGCGTTCAGTACCGACGAAATAAAAACGCATATAGCACGATGAACTTTATTTTCAATATAAACTTTATTATCGAGGTAACCTTTTTCTACAAATAAACTTTCTTAAAAATATAAACCTTTTCAAAATATAAACTTTTCTTTTATATGAACTTTGTTTATGGGGCATTCCATGGCATTCCGGGTAGTCGCGTACCCTTGACTCAAAATTTTTGCCCCATGATTTTTCCCATCAATCTACATCGGAAATGAAGAGACACGTGTTTCGGGGTTGGCCGTTTTCAGCGCCCGCTATTGAGATGCAGTAGATTGAAGGTTTCCAATTATGGACGATATTTCGAATTTCAAATCGATATATCTCGACAACCGCCAATAACAATTTAAACAAGTAAGGAAGCTTTTTCTTTCGTTTTTACACAGTCTATGCAATAAAAATAAGTACAATTAAGTTGCACCGTTTGAACTATTATTAATTAACTATTAATCGATTAAACATTGAATATCTCAAAAAATACCTATTTGATGTTTCTTATTTTTTTATCTAAATTGTACGAATAAAAACAAAAGATTTAGACCACCCTCTACTTGGCTATGGACTAAGTTTAGAAGTTACAGATTTTTTTGTGATAAAAAACACGTTTAATTTTGTTCATTTCTCAGCGATAATTCATATTGCACTGGGAACTATTGGTCGCTCATTGTAACAAAAAATTGATAACATATATACGCATACATACGCATATATTAGTATGCAGATATAAATATATGGGGGATTACACGGTAAAACCGGAAGCTGCATACCGTCGAATCGACATTTTTGACCCACGATTTTTTATGTTGATATTCGTCGAAAAAGAAGAGACACGTGTTTCGGGGTTTGACGTTTATAGCGGCCGTTATTGAGATGCAATGGAATTAAGTTTTTCAATTATGGACGATATTCGGTATTTCAAATCGATATATCTCAACACCGGCCAATGATAAATTAAAAAACCAGGTAAGCTTTTTTTTGTCTTCACGCGGTCTTTGCGATGAAGACATGTACAATTATGTCACGCCGTTCGAACTATTATTAATTGACAATTAATCGTCTAAATATTGAATGTCTCGAAAAACAGCCATTTTATTTTCCTCTATTTTACTCCTTGAATAAAAACAAAAAAACCCAGCTCAATTTTTTCGTAGGCTTCATTTAGGAGTTACAGTTTCTTTGTCATGAAAAACACGTTTAATCATTACTACCGTTAATTATATATATGTGTACCCGTGTGTGACTAGAAATAATTATCATTTTCTATCTCTTATGCGAAAATATTCGTATTTGTATTTCATGATGTACACGCTTACAAAATAAGTACTACTCCTATTTTCTTTGTTTTCATTATGAAATACAAATACGAATATTTTCGCATAAGAGATAGAAAATGATAATTATTTCTAGTCACACACGGGTACACATTGATATAATTAACGGTAGTAATGATTAAACGTGTTTTTCATGACAAAGAAATTGTAACTCCTAAATGAAGCCTACGAAAAAATTGAGCGGGGTCTTCTTGTTTTTATTCAAGAAGTAAAGTAGAGGAAAATCAAATGGCTGTTTTTCGAGATATTCAATATTCAGAGGATTTATTGTTAATTAATAATAGTTCGAACGGCGTGACATAATTGTACATATCTTTATCGCAAAGACCGCGTGAAGACAAAAAAAAGCTTACCTGGTTTTTTAATTTATCATTGGCCGGTGTTGAGATATATCGATTTGAAATACCGAATATCGTCCATAATTGAAAAACTTAATTCCATTGCATCTCAATAACGGGCGCTAAAAACGTCAAACCCCAAAACAAGTGTCTCTTCTTTTTCGACGGATATCAACATAAAAAATCGTGGGTCAACGATGTTGATTCGACGGTATGCAGCTTCCGGTTTCACCGTGTAATCCCCCATATATTTATATCTGTATACTAATATATGCTTATGTATGCGTATATATGTTACCAATTTTCGTTACAACGAGCGGCCAATAGTTCCCAGTGCACTAGGAATTATCGCTGAGAAATCAGCCAAATTAAACGTGTTTTTTATCACAAAAAAATCTGTAACTTCTATAATAAGTCCATAGCCAAGAAGAGGGTGGTTTAAATCTTTTGTTTTTGTTCGTACAATTTAGATAAAAAAATAAGAAAAATCAAATAGGTATTTTTTGAGATATTCAATGTTTAATCGATTAATAGTTAATTAATAATAGTTCAAACGGTGCAACTTAATTGTACTTATTTTTATTGCATAGACTGTGTAAAAACAAAAGAAAAAGCTTCCTTACTTGTTTGAATTGTTATTGGCGGTTGTCGAGATATATCGATTTGAAATTCGAAATATCGTCAATAATTGGAAACCTTCAATCTACTGCATCTCAATAGTGGGCGCTGAAAACGGCAAGCCCCGAAACACGTGTCTTTTCATTTTCGATGTCGATTAATGGGAAAAATCATGGGGCAAAAATTTTGAGTCAAGGGTACGCGACTACCCGGAGTGCCCCTTATATATGGGGTATTCCTGGGAATTTCGGCAACTTCGCACAGTTGGGTCGAAATTTTTGCCCCCCAATTTTTTCCATTAATATGTGTTGAAAATTAAGGGACACGTATTTCGGCGTTTTTCATTTTAAGCCCCCACTTTTGAAATACGGTCAAATGAAGTTTTTGAAGTATTGACCACATTCGATCATTCCAATCGATATATCTCAGCAACGGTTAGTGAAAACTCGAAAAAGCACGGGACTTTTTTTTCGTTTTTGAACGCTCTATACAATGATAATATTAACGATTATGTTGCACGAATCTAACAATAAGTTATAAACAATTCAAAATTAAAATGAAATGCAACAAAAAACGCAGTTTTAATTTTTAAAATGTATTTTTTTTTAAATTCCTTAAACAAAAACGAAAATTTAGCCACCTTGAACATTTTCGGCCGACGCTTCGTTCGGGAGTTATACATTTTTTTGTCACAAAAAACCCGTAAATTTACGTATTTTATTAGTAAAATTTTGCATAAAAAAAAAGTACCCTTAATTATTGAAATTGATTTTTTTTTCAAATTCTTTGGACGAATGGGAACATGTTAATACCCGGCCCGACTTGGGCCGACGTTTCGTTCGAAAGTTATAGCTTTTATTCTTAACAACCGGGTAAACATTTACGGGTTTTTTGTGACAAAAAAATCTATAACTCCCGAACGAAGCGTCGGCCCAAAAAGTTCAAGGCGGCTAAATTTTCGTTTTTGTTCAAGGAATTAAAAAAAAAATACATTTCAAAAATTAAGGGTACATTTTTTGTTGTATTTCATTTTTAATTTTGAATTGTTTATAAATAATTGTTGAATTTGTGCAACATAATCGTCAATGTTTTCAATGTATAAAGCGTTCAAAAACGAAAAAAAAACACCTGTGGTTTTTTGAGTTATCACTAACCGTTGCTGAGATATATCGATTTGAATGACCGAATGTGTTTCGTCGTGACCAACGTGAATTGGCGTTTTGTTGGAAATGCTTTACCGGCCAAACGGCTGATTTTCTTCCTACAAATTGATGTACATCGGAGTCGGAAGTCACAGAGAGGGTTTAGCATCCATAATATTTATGATCAGATCTCAACTCGCGGAGATATTAAATGTAGAAATTTGAACGTGTTCGAACGTTTTTCTCATATCGCAATTTTGATGGGTTCGACTGCATGAATCGCAGACTTCACGGCATCGTCTGCGGTGACAGCGCGTGTGTAAGTGTAGTGGAACGTATCCGTGTGCTTTGCATCAAGGCTCTGGACGATATCGCTGAGTGCGAGAGAGACAGCGCTATTGGTCGATAGTTTTAACCTCGAAACAGAACTTTTAACGGAAATTTATTTTTTTTTCTCGAGTGATTCAGAGTGAAAATTCTTTATCAATTGAATTTACGTATAAACGATATTTTTTTAAACAGTGCATTTTTCATTTAACGTTCAATAATTAGTTAGTTAGCAGGATTGGACTACTGACGATTTTATCAAGCACGTAGAATTAATAATTCTGGATACTTGTATTCGGGCGTGAAATTAAAATGTATGTGAATGTGGAGGTTAGGTCGGACGACGTGGTTATGCCCGGTGATATTGTTTTATTTATGGTCATCAACTGATTTCACGTACGAACGATATTGTTTAATGAGTTCATTCTTTTTTATTCAACGTATGATAATGTTATCAGGATTGTGAAAAACGTGAATATGGATGTTCAGCTGGACGATGTGGTTATGCCCAGTAATATTGTTTACCTCGGTGGAATTGACAATTCGAAAGGAAAAATTGTTGTCGGATTCCATTTTTTACTTTATCCTCCAACCGACAAAACTTTAGACAAAGCGATTTGTCAGAATGCACAATATGTATATTTGTTTTCATTGTTTTTCCTATATGAGTCAGGTCCTTTTCGAAGCAGCATTCATTCAACGTTCACTCGTCGAAGCAGCATTCATTCAACGTTCACTTGTCGAGGCAGCATTCATTCAATGTTTACTCGCTTAAGACATATTCAAAACCTATAATGACTGGGAAGGACGAGCGGAATGCGCTGACATCTGGTCAAGGCTACGTCGAGCCGCGCTCGAAAACTGTACAATGCGCAGACATTTGGTCTAAGCTCCATAGAGCCGCGCTTGGAATCTCCATAATGCACTTAGATTTGGTCAAGGCTCTATTAAGCCGCCCTCAAGACTCCACGATGGGCTGACAATTTGTCATGGCTACATGGAGCCGCGCTGAACAATCACATGATGCGCTGACATTTCGCTGAGACTGTACTCAATTGCGCCCAAGGACAACCAGCATGTGCCGCAGCTAGTCGATACTTTCAAAGTCTTGTCACATCAAATTTCCATACAGTGGTCACGTTTTACGATATTGAATCGATAAACAATAGTACGTTATGAGACTAGTAGGAAAACTGTTTTGTGACGTGGACGTCTTGTTCGAGCTAAATGATTCCAATCATTGTCGGACGTGGAGAAAATTATATCGAGTTATCTTTAAAAAGTATGAAATAAAATAAATTTAAAAAAAATTTTTATACTCCCGGCTGGAGTAAAAATCGAACACAAAAAAAAATAGAACGAAAAAAAAGTAATCTGATAGAAAGCATGAATAAAATTCATGAATCTCAAAAGAATACAACAAATTAATAATTAAAAATAGAAAAAACAAATTAGTAAAATTGAAAGAATGGAATAAATAAATAAATTCAAAAAGGATGAAATAATTTAAGAAGTCATCTTAGTTTATTCATAGTTTGAATTATGATCGTTCGTTTGTATGAGTTCAATTTTTTGAATCGTGGTAATTTCCTCACTGCCCTCAATTCAGTCGGGAGACGTCATTCATCATCCATAAATATGATATAGGATATAGATGTTTGACAGTGCTAAGAAGACGCCATTAATTGAACATGAAGACGATCTGGATTTAGATGTTCGACGATACGAAAGAAAACGTCCCCCGACTTATGTTTAGTCGGGAGACGTCATTCATTAAACATAAGTCGGGGGACGTTTTCTTTCGTATCGTCGAACATCGAAATCCAGATCGTCTTCATGTTTAATTAATGGCGTCTTCTTTGCACTGTCAAACATCTATATCCTATATCATGTTTATAGTTAATGAATGACGTCTCCCGACTGAATTGAGGGCAGTGAGGAAATTACCACGATTCAAAAAATTGAACTCATAGAAACGAACGATCATAATTCAAACTATGAATAAACTGAGATGACTTCTTGAATTATTTCATCCATTTTGAATTAATTTATTTATTTCATTCTTTTAATTTTACTAATTTGTTTTTTCTATTTTTAATTTATTAATTTGTTGTATTCTTTTTAGATTTATGAATTTTCTTCATGCTTTCTATCGGATTACATTTTTTTGGTTCAAATTTTTTTTGTGTTCGTTTTTTACTCCAGCCGGGAGTTTTTAAAAATTTTTCAAATTTATTTTTTTCAAATTCCTTGAACGAAAACGAAAATTTTGAGACTCGGCCGGACTTGGGCCGACGCTTCGTTCAAAAGTTATAGCTTTTTTTCTTAACAACCGGGTAAACATTTACGGGTTTTTTGTGACAAAAAAATCTATAACTCCCGAACGAAGCGTCGGCCTAAAAAGTTCAAGGTGGCTAAATTTTCGATTTTGTTCGAGGAATTAAAAAAAAAAACATTTCAAAGATTAAAAGTGCGTTTTTTGTTTTATTTCATCTCTAATTTTGAATTGCTTATAACTTATTGTTGAATTTGTGCAACATAATCGTTAATGTTTTCATTGTATAGAGCGTTTAAAAACGATAAAAAAGGCATGTGGTTTTTCGAGTTATCACTAACCGTTGCTGAGATATATCGATTGGATCGATCGAATGTGGTCAATACTTCAAAAACTTCATTTGACCGTATTTCAAAAGTGGGGGCTCAAAATAAAAAACGCCGAAATACGTGTCTCTTTATTTTCAACACATATTAATGGAAAAAAATGGGGGGCAAAAATTTTGACCCAACTGTCCGAAGTTGCCGAAATTCCCAGGAATATCCCATATATATTTTTTTAGATCCGACAAACCCAATAATGTTCTTTCATCGTTTTTCGTCGATAATTTGGAGGACTCTTGAGGTGTTTCGTTCTCCTTCTGTCGACGGCGTTTCAAAGATTTGCTTGGGCTCTTTTTTATTTTAAATGATTCGTCCGAAGAAACGTCAAATGGAGCTGTAATGAATACAAAATGCAGTTTACGAACTTATACATACTTATATATGAAGCATTCGATCGGATCTCAGACACCTTCAAACAGTTTACCAAAAATGTCCACGATTTTTCACATGAATTTACGTGGAAAATAAAGAGCCACGTGTTTGGGGCTTTCGATTTTGAGAGACCGCTAATAAGATACAAGTAAATGAAATTTTTGATGATTTGATAGTTGCTATTGATGATTTTTATAATTACATTCCACCGTCGAAACTATTATTAATTAACAGTCAAACAACAAAAACTTGCAAAACGCAAATAAACCGATATTCAATTTTGTCGAAATTCCTCAGATAAAAATGAAAATGTTGATACTTGGAATTGAATGGATCAACGTTCCGTTAAAAAATTATAGATCTTTTCCGTGTTAAAAGTACGTTTCATGTACCAATTCCACGGTGGTAATTCATATTGCACTGTTAAATATTGACGGTTTTTTAAATTGAAATAAACACATCAAACTTTTTTGAAAGAGAAAAAAAGCTATAACTTCTGAACGAAACGTTGGTCTATTCTGTTCCATCATTTTGGGTTTATTTAAGGTATTCAAAAGAAAAATGAATTTAAAACAGAAAAAATCGGTTGTTTTGAGTTTTGCAACTTTAAGTTGTTCAATTGTTAATTAATAATAGTTTCGATAGGGCAATAGCTGAAAAAATTAATTTGCCCATATCAATGGCCTCTGCTTAAAGTCAAAACACCAGAGAAACACGTGTCTCTTTATTTTTTACATGAATTGATGTGAAAAATCGTGAGGCAAACATATTGAGCCAGATTTAACAGTGTCTGAGTTCCGGTGAAATGCCTCTGACCACTCAGGAAAAAGTCGCACAAATATTCACTTGACGTACCATCATCAGCTGAGGATGCATCACCATCGTTCAGCGGTGTTTCCAACGTTAGCACCTTCATCAGATTTTCGAATTTCGTTTTGTCTCTTCTAGCTTCATTAATGTAGAAATCCATGGATTTTTGTGTTTTGCCTTTTTTTTGCCACCATAGATTGCTGAAAAAGTATAACATGAAAACATGAAGTTTACTTAACTAGGTTTTTCAACAGTGGGTTCTGAACCACCGAGGAACAGAAAACCACATTGTCTCTTTTTTATTCTCCATTAGAGCCTCATAGTGTCAGCGGAAGTCAAACCTGAGACTCGCTGATTGTCAGTCAGGCATGTTACTGCACTATTCAGCTGCGTCTCTTGACGCAGTACTTTTTTTTGTTGATTTTATAAATATATCGCTCTTAAGGTGATATTTTAAGTCCAACAAGATTTTTTTAAACA
Source organism: Sussaba pulchella (assembly GCA_963971145.1). Taxonomy (NCBI): domain Eukaryota; kingdom Metazoa; phylum Arthropoda; class Insecta; order Hymenoptera; family Ichneumonidae; genus Sussaba; species Sussaba pulchella. The sequence goes on along the minus strand of CAXAQZ010000518.1, from coordinate 66,242 downwards.
TTAAGCTCATCTGCGTGTCCGAGAATGTTAACTGGATAACGTGGCCAGTCTGGGTTCAGACGCTGATTCTCCTCTGTCATTTTTCGAATCATTTTGAATTTTGCCAATGGGTAGGTGGCGACAAGAAATGTGGAAAGCACTGACCGAGCTTCGAGTCATATTTTATCCACGTTATTGGAACGCAGTCGATAGATTTTTGATCAACATCATCGTCTAAGAATCGTACCAAATTGAATCTGATGCGACTTTCAATTTTTTAAATTTGACATTGAATTCACTATACATTTATTCTGGACTAGATCAATTTACGAACCGATTTCATATAAGAATAAGCGTGCAAAGTCGAACCTTGCACATTGCTTCCTCATAATTTTTTTAATTTGCCAAAGCTTCCTCTATGAGGAAGCCAAAATTGATCGACACAGTTCCTCATAGAGGAAACTTTGGCAAATGTAATAAATTATGAGGAAGCAATGTGCAACGTTCGACTTTTTTTCAAACTTCGAAGAAACGTTTGAGGCTGACTCGAGATGATGCTGCAATAAATTTTGCCTCATGGTAAAGCTCTTACTTCGCTACAAATTATCCGGAACGAAAAAATTATACGGGTTACTGACCATTTCGACAGATTCTAGAGCGGTATGGAGGTTCTTTTTCGATGAATATTGATAAATGCCTTTTAAAAGATGGCGCGTTCAACATTAAGTGACATATTTGGCTTCTTTCTGACGTTCTTTTTGTTTAAAAAATCTACAATTATCTTAATAAAGGATAGCTCTCATTCTACTGTAGAGAAATATCGCGAAAAATGATGTGATCAAATCTGAAATCCACGGCTGAAAGATTGCGCTTTTTACAGCTACCAACGTTAAAAAAAAACGATTCGTTTTTTCGAATTCTTAATTTTTAGCAAAAATTTCGTTTCTATCTGTTTCAGACTAGAAGTTTTTTTAAAGGCAAATATTTCAAGCAGCTTATCGTATAAATAATGAATAATACCGTCTAATTAAGGTTCGATGGATTTAGTGAAGCAATGAAACGTTGGCAAATAAAAAGGTTTGATCGGATTACAATCGTACTTCAATATCGGTGATGCAGAAATCTTGACAGCGTTTTACTCAGAAATGAGTCGTGCTCGACAACTTTCCTTGTTAAGAAAAATATGATCGTTCCATGACATAGTTTCATACCTCGATGTTAATAATAACGACGGCATCGTTATTTTCACCGAAAAAAAGTTGTAAATTCTTAACTCTTACACCAGTACGATACGAGATAAAATCGAACATAAAAACCGATTATGGAAGGCTTCTCATGACGACAAAGCTACCGATAACGCTGTGAAAACACTGAAATTATATACCTCAATTATGTGTGGATCCATAAAAAAGTTTCTTAGCATGATTTACAAATCTGGCATTTAGTTTTACGTAATTAAGAAAATTCCTTAACGCCTTATATACGCGATCTAGCCGATTTTTGAAGGTACTTTTCTAGACGCGGTTGAAAAGAATAACGCATATAGTGACAAAATTTGTTTACAGATCATTTATGCACATGGTTAAGTGTATGTAAAAAAAATGTAGAAATATTAACAATTGGCGGAGATATTACCTTAAGCACCGAGATTCCGCATATATATTCGGATTGCGGAGTTTCTTATCCTAACAAAAAACCCAATGGGTAAAAAAATTGAGACAAGTACATTTACGCGAGCGCGCTCCAACACGTGCAAAAAGGTGTGTGATAAACTGGAAACATTGAACGCCTGTATTTGCATTAAGTATATATAGCTTTGAAAAATTATTTTTAAATGTATAAATTCGAATTTTTTTGAAAATCACAGCAGTACTTGGCGAGTTAATATGTTACAGCTACTATTTAATGGAAGAAGATGTACCTTTATTTCGTACAAATAGACAGACAATATCTTTACATTATTATTGAATAATTAAGTGTCCGTCTTGACTTTGAAAAAACTCGCCAAGTACTGCTGTGATTTTAAAAAAAATTCGAATTTATACATTTGAAAATAATTTTTCAAAGCAATATGTACTTGATGCAAATACATGCGTTCAATGTTTCCAGTTTATCACACACCTTTTTGCACGTGTTGGAGCGCGCTTGCGTACATGTACTTGTCTCAATTTTTTTACGAATTGGGTTCTTTGTTAGGATTCAACTACTTTTTGCAAAGATAATATATAAACTTCGTAATGTAAGATCGGGGTACAGCGGGCACAATTATTGAGCCTGAACATTACTTTTTTAACGATTTATTTTCTGCAAATTCGGGTGACTAGAGCCGTCATCAAATTAGTTACGATACTATCCCGCTGGCTTTCTATGTATAATTTTTCTCAATGTTATTGTATCTTGAATTGGTATGAGTACTCCTTACAAATATTCAACAAATTGAGCTCATTAAATCAAGTCATTATTTTTTTATTAATTTTTGTTATTCCTGCATTTATGGTATTTTTTTTATATGTTCCGAGATAAAGAATCAGGATAGTCTATGGTAAGTTCGCTGACTCTTTGGCGGGAGGGTTAATCCAAGCAATGCCATAGTTGTTGGAGTCAGACTAAAAATTACGAACTTCTATTACTTCGCACAGATTTTCCAGTATAGAGAAGTACGTAAATCACATTTTTACATAGCAAAAGATCGAACTTGCTCGATAATTTTCAAGGATCTTTTAATTTCGCATATAAAATTTAGATCATTCTTACATTTTTTCCAGGAAAATCATGTAACAATCTTTAGCATTTCTTGGCCAGTTTTTCTTCTCAACTTTCATATCATCTGCAATAATCCAAGCAGATTTTCCAGACCTTAACATACTTGTATAGTGGCCATTGTAAACATCTGGACCGTGATGAAATAGGGTACTCGTAACTTTATATCTTTGACCACCAACGGTAATGACGGCAGTCGTAACAGCTTTGATGCCACAATGCATTTTCGATACTTGTCGAGTATCTGGCTTTATGTCGGCTAATATGAGTTGTAGAATGAAAATGTTATGACCTGTTGATACACTATTCTCAGTAACTCTATTTTCGGTTCCGCATTGATCACACCGTCCTTTGATGGGTTTCCATAATGACAGGCTATAATCAATTATCTCCTGTAAAGTTAAATTTTTCGTTCTTTGTGGTATCGTTAGCAGCAGTATAATATTCGGCTGCTCTTCAATCGTTGTCGCGTAGTGACATCCTCGACATAGCACCTTCGTTGATAATTTGTGTTCAACTAAATTTTGAATCACATCAGATTTTGCACATAATGCCATAAGAAATTCTGGTACATGCCGTTGTTACTCTTCAATAAACTGCGCCCCCGCAAACTTCCTTACGGCGACTAAATCGAGGGCTTCAGGTCGTCCCATACATTCACAAAGAAGATCTACCAATGCTTTTTATTGATCATGAGTACCATTATCATATGAATTTGAAAGTTTTTCTCTGATAGCTTCACAATTCAATACACATTGCATAGCGGCATTGGCATAACAGGACATACCATTAATATTAAGGAATCCATTGACATGCCATGCATTCGTAATGTCCCTCGAATTTTTTTGTGGCTGCTGACATTCCAGTGCTTCCTTAGGAATTGCCCAAACAAAATCTGGAACTTTCGATCGACGTTGATCCGAAACTTTGATTTGCACAAGGTCTGGGCGATAAAGCTGCTTCAAGCGATTATATTCTAACACCGATTCTTTACTTGAATTCACAAAATAAGGATCATAATTGATTAGGTGCAATCCCTTCAGAGAAGTGACGCGTAAGAGGCAAACGTAGACTTGACCGACAGGTGCAACGTCGGCAGAAACGTGCGCTGAGCAATGTTTTGGATTTATTATTTAAAATATGTAATCCACGTCATAAAACATAGGTTTTATTAAATCCATGTTTATTATAATATTAAAAGCATATTTATTATAATGAATAAAGATCGACGAGCTATTTCAACTTCTGCGAAAGAATTTTCGCTCTTACTGAACCATGCGTTGGGATAACCGAGGCGGTCAGTGGCATAGCCCTTTAGTTTATTCACAGGCAGCATGGAATGTTGTATGATTCTGCAGTACAAATGGAAATTCCGGTCTGCGGCACCCATATGTGTGTAATTTCAAGCAACGCTTTTAAGGTTGTATGCAATAAAACCAAAAGTTTATATGTTTTATGCATCAATAAAACGATAAAACAATAGGTTATAAAAAAAAACCAAACGAGCTGTGACTGTGCGACACCTATATTTTATCATATAACCTCAATCACGTGAGGTTATATAAAAGGAAGGAAACAACACATATACACAATTAGCACAATAATCATGTTTGGCGAAAATCATTTTGACAGACTCGAATTGTCCTAACCCTTGTGCATCCGCACAAAATTTTGGTACTTATCGAGTTCATCAGAATGGTTTTCTGTGTCCGGCTATATTCGGGAGCATTATGTGTCACTTGCGTATCATTCGATGAATAGAATTTCAATTTGATGGCTGCATAAAACTTTATTTTCCATTCGTGATTCTTTTTTCATGAGTAATTCAGGCAGTAGGAAAAATAATGAAACTTTATTATTGCTCATGCTTCAAACTTGATCTGCGAAACATGATTTTGTGTCTTGCATCCCATTCGCGAAATAAAATCCAAGTTATGAAGCTGAAAAACCCTCAATCAATGATTTGTGTCGCTTGAGTATCATTCGATGAATGGAATTTCAATTTGATACCTGCGTAATACTTTATTTTCCATTTCATGAGTAATGGAGGCAGTAGGAAAAATAATGAAAATTTATTATTGCCCATGCTTCAACCTTTATCTGCGAAACATGATTCTGGGTTTTGCATCCCATTCGCAGAATAAAATTCAAGTTATGAAGGTGGAAGACCTTCAATCAATGATTTGCGTCCCTTGCGTATTATTCGATGGATAGAATTTCAATTTTTGAAGTGGAACTTCTTCACGCACGGTACAACACACCCAGGTGCAGTAAATCCGGCTGGTGTGTAACGAAAAAGCGTAACGCTGGAACTCAACCGAAAAATGAATATACACGTACATATAAATCGCCGGTAGACTAAACCCGGCTGGTGTGTAACGAAAATCGTAACACTGGGACTCTACGGGATGACGAATATATCTATTTATATATAAATCGGCGGTAGGGTAAACCCGGCTGGTGTGTGACGAAAATCGTAACACTCGGACTCTACGGGAAGACAAATATATATGGGGAAAGCCCGCTGAATTCGAACGGGTCAAAACCCTCACCCCTTCAGAAATGGTTGGCAATTCTTTATTCAGTTTGGGGTAACCCAAAAACATCTCTTGATTTTTTTGGAAATTTTCCCACCGCCCCCTACCCTTTAGAAAAATTAAAAGAAAGAAAAATAAGAGAAATCAGAATGAGTCATATTTTTAAAATCGATGAATTTTTTTTCATGTATTCTGTGCTCGAAAAAATCAAGTTTCTATATCAATTCAGAATGGGATCTTTTTTGCTTATATTTGATTTTTTAATTTTAATTTTCCGAAACTAGGAAAAGTCCGACAAACATTAAAAATAATAATGTTGATTTTGCTTTTAAATCAATAAAAAATAAATCATTTTTGTGAAAAATTCGATATCTTGATTTTTTCGGCTTGAATATCGATTTATTTTATTTGGACATGGTTCTTGCATTTCCTCCAACCTGAACCTGGGTGAAAAAGGCAGAGTGATATTTTTAAAATCGATGAATTTTTTTTCATGTATTCTGTGCATGAAAAAATCAATATTTCATATGAATTTAGAGTGGGATCTTTTTTGCTTTTATTTAAAAAAATTTTTTTTTTTTTCGGAACTATGAAAATTCCGACAAACATTAAGATTAATAATTTTAGTTTTTCTTTGAAAATCGATAAAAAATAAATCATTCTTATGAAAAAATCGATATCTTGATTTTTTCGGCTCGAATATCGATTCATTTTATTTGGACTTGGTTTTTGCATTTCCTCCAGTCTTTGAATTTTTCACAGCCCCTTAGATACATCCTATCCCCTTACTGCACCTCCCCAGTGTTCATATTACGTTTTTTTAGGGACCTGGGGTTAGCTGCAAATTTATGGAACGAAAAAAAGGATGCTAAAAACAAAATTTTCATATAAACCCGGGTGAAAAAGGCAGAGCGATATTTTTAAAATCGATGAATTTTGTTTAATGCTTTCTGTGCTTAATATAACTTGTGTAAACTCCTAATCAAAAGCCTTGTGAGGCTCCAACTTAACGAAAAAGAAAACAAAAAGTGAATGAATTATTAAAAGTCGATATTCAAGTCGAAAAAATCAAGATATCGATTTTTTTATAAGAATGATTTATTTTTAATTGATTTTCTAAAAAAAAACTAAAATTTCCATTTTTTAAGTTTGTCAAAATTTTCATAGTTTTCAAAAAATAATAATTAAAAATAAAATATAAGCAAAGAAGATCCCATTCTAAATTTATATAGAATATTGATTTTTTCAAGCACAGAATACATGAAAAAAAATTCATCGATTTTAAAAATATCGCTCTGCCTTTTTCACCCGGGTTTATATGAAAATTTTGTTTTTAGCATCGTTTTTTTCGTTCCATAATTTTGCAACTAACCCCAGGTCCCTAAAAAAAGTAATATAAACGTTAGGAAGGTGCAGTAAGAGGATAGGATGTATCTAAGAGGCTTCAAAAAATTCAAAGACTGGAGGAAATGCAAAAAACAAGTCCAAATAAAATTAATCGATATTCAAGCCGCAAAAATCAAGATATCGATTTTTTCATGCGAATGATTTGTTTTTTATCGATTTTGAAAAAAAAACTAAAATTATTAATCTTAATGTTTTTCGGAATTTTCATAGTTCCGAAAAAAAAAAAAATGTTTTAATAAAATCAAAAAAGATCCCACTCTAAATTCATATGGAATATTGATTTTTTCAAGCACAGAATACATGAAAAAAAATTACTCGATTTTAAAAATATCGCTCTGCCTTTTTCATCCAGGTTCAGGTTGGAGGAAATGCAAGAACCATGTCCAAATAAAATAAATCGATATTCAAGCCAAAAAAATCAAGATATCGAATTTTTCACGAGAATGATTTATTTTTTATTGATTTAAAAGCAAAAACCAAAATAAATATTTTTAATGTTTGTCGGCATTTTCCTAGTTTCGAAAAATAAAAATTGAAAAATCAAATATAAGCAAAAAAGATCCCATTCTGAATTTATATAGAAACTTAATTATTTCGAGCACAGAATACATGAAAAAAAATTCATCGATTTTAAAAATATCGCTCAGTCTGATTTCTCTTATTTTTCATTCTTTTAATTTTTCTAAGGGGTAGGGGGCGGTGGGAAAATTTCCAAAAAAATCAAGAGATGTTTTTGGGTTACCCCAAACTGAATAAAGAATTGCCAACCATTTCTGAAGGCGTGAGGGTTTTGACCCGTTCGAATTCAGCGGGCTTTCCGAATATATATATGGGGTATTCCTGGGAATTTCGGCAGCTTCGGACAGTTGGGTCGAAATTTTCGCCCCCCAATTTTTTTCATGAATATGTGTTCAAAATAAAGAGACACCTATTTCGGCGTTTTTTATTTTGAGCCCCCACTTTTGAAATACAGTCAAATGAATTTTTTGAAGTATTGACCACATTCGGTCATTCAAATCGATATATCTCAGCAACGGTTAGTGATAACTCAAAAAACCACAGGTGTTTTTTTTTCGTTTTTGAACGCTTTATACATTGAAAACATTGACGATTATGTTGCACAAATTCAACAATTGTTTATAAACATTTCAAAATTAAAAATGAAATACAACAAAAAATATACCCTTAATTTCTAAAATGTATTTTTTTTTAAATTCCTTGAACAAAAACAAAAATTGAGCCACCTTGAACTTTTTGGGCCGACGCTTCGTTCGGGAGTTATAGATTTTTTTGTCACAAAAAACCCGTAAATGTTTACCCGGTTGTTAAGAATAAAAGCTATAACTTTCGAACGAAACGTCGGCCCAAGTCCGGCCGGGTCTCAAAATTTTTCTTTTCGTCCAAGGAATTTGAAAAAAAATCAATTTCAATAATTGAGGGTACTTTTTTCTTCATGCAATTTTTTACTAATAAAATACGTATATTTACCGGTTTTTTATGACAAAAAAAGCTATAACTTTCGAACGAAACGTCGGCCCAAGTCCGGCCGGGTCTCAAAATTTTTCTTTTCGTCCAAGGAATTTGAAAAAAAATCAATTTCAATAATTAAGGGTACTTTTTTTTCATGCAATTTTTTACTCATAAAATACGTAAATTTACGGGTTTTTTGTGACAAAAAATCTATAACTTCCGAACGAAGCGTCGGCCCAAAAAGTTCAAGGTGCTTAATTTTCGTTTTTGTTCAAGGAATTAAAAAAAAAATACATTTCAAAAATTAAGGGTACATTTTTTGTTGTATTTCATTTTTGATTTTGAATTGTTTATAAATAATTGTTGAATTTGTGCAACATAATCGTCAATGTTTTCAATGTATAGAGCGTTCAAAAACGAAAAAAAAATACCTGTGGTTTTTTGAGTTATCACTAACCGTTGCTGAGATATATCGATTTGAATCACCGAATGTGGTCAATACTTCAAAAACTTCATTCGACTGTATTTCAAAAGTGGGGGCTCAAAATAAAAAACGCCGAAATAGGGGTCTCTTTATTTTGAACACATATTAATGAAAAAAATTGGGGCGCAAAAATTTCGACCCAACTGTCCGAAGTTGCCGAAATTCCCAGGAATACCCCATATATAAGAAAGAAGAAGATTATATAAGAGGAAGAAGATTTTATGTATATAAAATCGCTGCGAGAATAAACCCGGCTGATACGTAACGAAAATCGTAACACTGGCATTCTACGGGAAGACGAATACATAGAGATATTTATCTATGCATATTGTAACGCGAATTTTGCTCACGCCACAAGCTAAAGCTCGTGAGATCTTCCCCTTAAATTTTTTACCCTGGGCGCCAGGCGTTGCACGCCGGGAAAGATCCCACCTCCGAGCCAAGCTGCTGTGCACCGGCCAGCCACAGCCCTATCACGATGGCAGAGTGGCGGTATCCTTAAAACCCGTACCGCACAGGTTTCCGAAAGAACAGGGGGAGGGAAGAAATAAATAAAAAAAAACCCGGGAAAACAAGAAAGTACGATAAGCCACAAATGGTTTTAATTCCGAAGCAAACACAAAAAAAAAAAGAAAAATAATTTTTACCCGCGATCACACGCACACCGGTACTACACACGCTCTCGGATCGTCAGGTCTCCCCGCTACACCCCGCTAACGGCCGGTACCCCGGCGACGGTTGGATCCGCGCCCGTCAGCGAACGATCCCAATATCACCCCGAAACCAACGGGGAAAAAACTTAATTATACCACCGGAACGGGACCAGAAAATATCTGATACCCGCCTTCTCCGGGAGAAAAATACTACCCGAAACGGGAGCTCGTTATAACACTGGTACGGTGCCAGAAAATGTCTGTTATCGGCCCGACAAAAAAAAACACACCGCCGCGACTCGCAACCCCAACGGCTTATCCGATTCAAAAACCCACCGGTCAAATTCAAAATTGGACGCCACAACTAACACCGCGGATCCAGCCGTCCCGGCAAAACAACCCCGCACGTTAATTACAATTTCATCGACAAAATAAAAGAAATAATAACCGGAAATCTTAGCGACTACTCTGCGGAACTCGCGACCGACGCAGCCCGATCCGGTACAAAAGGGAAAAAAAGAATAACGGACATGGCGTCCGACCCTGTAGCCAAACCGCTGCCGCAGCGGTAGGGAAAGAAAACCTCAATTTTCACAATGACTCCCTATCCTCGCCCCGAGACGGAAATTGACCAAACGAGACTCACCGGCAACGACGAAACAACCTTTCTCCGATACTTCCGGGACCGGGACCTCGTTGTACGATTCACGGATATCCGAACTAATCCTTTCTTTTACAAAATTTCTCTCCGGCCAAGCGCTCGTCACGACGACTCTCACAGAATAGCCACGAGCAACGTCGTGACGGATGGCTCGTGCCCCCTGAACCCCTACTTCTCCTTACATTACGGCGCCGGGGGGGTCAGGCGACCAACTCTGACCTCTCTCCGCGCACCTACATTTTCGGGGGTCCTCGCACGCTCTATCTTCCGTAGCCCGCGCTGCCGTCGGAGAAGTTGACGAGGCGTCTTGATGGGGGGCTCCCGCTACGCTGGGCGGCGTGGCTACCCCTCGCGGGAACACTCTCCTCCTTTCTCCGACCCGCTCTCTCCGGTACGATTCGCGGTTGCGGTAAAGTCTCGCCGCCCGGGACGATTACAATAATGAAAAACAAAAAAAACAAAGGAAAATAATTAGAATAAAAATATAATTTCCCTAATCGGACCCTGGGCTTGTCGGTGTCGTCCCGACGAGAGCTGTGAGCGCGGTTTGACAAATGAAGCGAATTATTTCGCGTTACAACCTCCCCCCCTTAAACTCGACCGCCCCGCCTCGAGCAAGCCACGCTCAATCAACTCCATTTCGGAACTCTCGCACACCACGACAACGGCGCAGCCACCAGGGTCTCTTGAAAAAAAAACAAAAAACGTAAGTAACCATCAACATATATGCGGGGTTATTACCGTCTCATTCGGCCCTGACTACACCACCGGAACCGACAGGAGCCACGGATACCCGTGCTCCCGTCTCTCTCCACGCACCAAGATTCGGACACACCCATTGAAAATCAGACGATACACCAACGGACACTGCAACTGTGACGACAACAACCGGATGGAAAAACAAAACATGACGATGGTGCGGTTGTCTGGGATGGAGAATGGGAAGGAGAATAATAAAAAAAACCCTCGACTGCATTTCCGGGACCTGTGGGCGTCCCCACAATTTCATTTCGCCTCCACTCCCTTTTCCTCTGCTGCCCACACTCGGGGATCCTCCACATTTCCCCACACTTCTTCACTCCCTCCTTCCATCACGCCTTCTCCCTCCCTCCGGACTAGCCCAAAAGTCCTGACAATTCTGGCACGACCGGAGGTTCACCCTCGGCCTCCCGCAATTAAAACAAAAACCCTCCTTACACCGAGGAGCCGGGCAGTCCCGATAGTAATGTCCCGGCTGCTTACAATTATAACACCCCGGGACAACCGGGACCGGCCTTGCCACCCGCTCCGGGACTACATCCTCCTTTCCGCTCTCCGTTAACGGGCCCCTGCCCCCCTCCACTCTTCGTCGCCACGGCGTTTGCACGCCCCGGGAGATGATCACCGGCGCATCGACTTGGACGCCGACCGCTGCTACCTCGGTTGCCGGAATGGGATCCGTCTGCACCGCTACCGAATCCTTGCTGACCGGAGGGGCCCTCTTCCGCACCTGCGTCGAGACAGTCCGCTGCCCCCACCTCTCCGTTTGCACCGCCACCGAACGTGCTGCGCAGCCGGAAACCTCTGGGACGTCGAGCGAGGCTTGAACCTCCTCCTCGACGATGAGCTGCACGGCCGCAACCAGCCGAGCCCTCAGCCCCTCGACATCCACCCTCACCTGGCTCATCCTCCTCTCGTTCCGGTTCTACACTGTTGTCCAAAACAGAAGACCGGTACGGTTTTAGGTCATCGATCGCCACCTTCTTTACTACATTTCCCCGTTCGTCGGTCAGCTCGTAAACCACCGGCGGTAACACGCGTGAAATCGAATGAGGCCCCTGATACCTAGGTGCTAATTTCGCAGCCACAAGCTGAGACGCATTGGACAAAATACGCAGCCGCCTCAGGCCCAAATCCCCAACCCTAAGCTGTTTAGTGGCACGATGCCGGTTGAAACCCCGAGACAACCGTTGGTACGCCTTCTCTAGATCATGCTGGACCCTACTCCTCAACCCCTCCAACCCCCTCATTCTCTCAGACCACTGAGCGGGATCCTGTAAAACAACCTCTTTCTCTCCCGGTACCCGACGGAAAAACTGATGCGGTTTCGGGACCCTTCCAAAATTTGAATATGCGGGACTCGTGCCGATAGCTGCGAGGTACGCGGTATTATAAGCGAAGCGGAACTCCGGGAGATGAATATCCCATGTTCTATGATCACCCTCCAAATAGGAAATAATCATCGTCTTCAGAACCCGGTTAACCCGCTCGACAGGATTGGCCTGGGGGTGATACGGTGGAGTAGTGGTGTGGTAAATACCAAACTCGCCCGCCATCTCCCCAAGGCACTTATTCGCGAACTCCGTACCGTTATCCGTAAGAATAACTTCCGGAGTACCCCATCGGGAAATAACCGTTTCCTCGAACGCCTCTCTTATCTTTTTCCCACTCGCGGTTTTCAAAGGAACGCATTCTATCCACTTGGAAAACAGATCCTGAATGACCAGAATATACACGGCACCCGCCCGACTGGGTGGGAAAGGACCGGTAACATCCATGGCCACCACAGCCCACGGTTCCTCAATTACCCTTCTCCCCATCAGACCCATCTGCGTGACGTTACTCGGCTTCGACTTCTGGCAAACCTCACACCCCGTCACGTATCGCCGGACCATCTGGTACATCCCTGGCCCATAATAATGCGTGGCAATCCGTTGAAATGTTTTGTCCACACCCAGATGGCTAGCCTGGAGTTCATCATGGCTCTCGCGAAGAACCGACAGCCTCTCCGGAAACGGAACCACCAACTTCTACTCATCCTCATTTTCCCCCGTCCCTACCCGGGTAAAACGCCTACGCAAAAACATCCTATCCTCCTCAATCCTCCAATCCGGGAATCTTCCGGGATTCGAGTATACCTCCGCCCAACGAGACCGATACCAACGATCAGCAGCCGGGGTTAGCACCTCCGGTTCCCCTCCTGAGCTCACACACCCCCCCATCCAGACCTCCGACCGCCATCATCAACTCAGGGGATACCGACGATTCCTCAGCCAATCTCCCCACCGAAATCTTCTCGTGCATCCGAGACAACGCATCGGGAAGATTGTTCAACGCTCCCCTCCTGTGTACGATATCGAAGTCATAATGCGTCAACGTCCAGATCCACCTAGCTATTCTCCCTTTGGGCTCCTTCTGCGTAAATAACCACCTCAAACTCTCGTGGTCCGTGACCACGGTAAAATGATAACCGGTGAGGTAAGCCCTGAATTTCTGCACTGCCCACAGGATAGCTAAACACTCCAGCTCCCTGACGTCATAATTACGTTCCGCCTCCCCTGACGCCCGACTGGCATACGCGATCGGATGCTCCGCGCCGTCCGGTACCTGCGTAAGCACAGCCCCTAACCCCGTTATGCTGGCATCGGCGTGCACTGTAAATGGCCTCGAGAAATCCGGACGAGCCAGAACCGGAGCCTCAACCAACCGCGCCTTCAACGTCTCGAACGCGTTCTGCTGTTCCACCCCCCATACCCACGGTTGTTTCTTCCTCGTCAGCCGCGTAATGGGCTCCGCTAACGTGGCGTAATCCGGTATAAACCTCCGGTACCATGAGGTGGCCCCGAGGAAACGACGAACCAAAGTCACAGACGTGGGCACCAGGTACTTCCCGATCGGTGCTATCTTCGCGGGATCAGGTTGTAACCCATCGTTATAAATAAGGAATCCCAAATATCGCAACTCGTTACGGCAAAATTCGCACTTATCGGGATTAATCTGAAGCCCAGCTGAAACTATCCGGTCAAAAACCCTCTTTACCCACTCCAGATGTCCCTCAAATGTCTCGGTGGCTATGACAATATCGTCCAAATACGCAAAAACGGTAGGCTGCATCTCGGGACCAATCACCCGGTCCAACAAACGTTGAAAAGTTGCGGGAGCTGTGGTCAGTCCGTATAGCATCCGTTTAAAATGAAATAAGCCGCGATGCTGAGCGGTAAAGGCAGTAATTTCTCGGGACTTTTCCTCCAAAGGGATCTGGTGAAAAGCCTGGCTCAAATCCAGAGTAGTTATGTAACGCGCCGCTCGTAAACAATCCAAAATATGCGACAAAAACGGCAGCGGATAAGCATACTTCTTGGAGATGGCGTTAACCTTGCGAAAATCAATACAAAACCGGTACGTGCCATTCGGCTTCTTAACCATCACTATCGGACTACTCCATTCGCTCTGAGATTCCTCTATGACGTCGGCCTCAAGCATGCGATCCACCTCCGAATTCATCGCCTCCCGCATCACGGGAGTAAACGGATACCATCTTTGTTTGATCGGCGTCGCATCCCCAACGTCTATACGATGCTCCATGAAGTTGGTACGCCCCGGGGTTCCTCGCAGGCGCGGAAGTTCGACAGCCAAAAACTCCTCTAACCGGTCACTCTCGCTCACCGTAGGGTCAACCAGGGGCGCGCACAACTCCAGGCATTCTGTCTCTACTATATTCTCGAACCCATACAGCTTCTGTTCTTTACCGCTGAAAAACCAAGTCCGCTTCGACACGTCCACCCCGATCCTCAACGCTTCCAATGAGTCCAAGCCCAAGAGAAGTGGGACCGGCAACTCTGGTACTATTCTCGCAACCAGCTTGGCACGCTGATCCCGCAACATAACTTCGAAATCGATTTCCTCCCTGCTGATGACCACTTTCCCATTACCTACGGTACACGGCCTATCCGGGCCCTGGCGTCTCCGGAAACCTAACCTAGCTAAAACCAACAAGCCTTCCTGACCGATAAACGTAGCCGTCGCCCCGGTATCCACCACTGCCGGTAATGCCTTCTCCCGTACATCGAGTAAAAGTACCAGAAGGGCCCGACCCTGACCTTCAATTCTGTCCCGTGCCTGCTGAACCATCACGCTATCCCACCTCCTTTCCAGGGACTCTACAATTCGTGAAGGAGTCTCCCCGGTCCCTACTGGCGGCTCCCACTCGCGTTTCCCGGGCAATTATGCGGCGTGCGAGTTGTTACCCCCTCCCTCCCACAATCAAAACAATGAATCCGCAACGGTTTGGCACACCCACGCGAATAATGTCCCACCTGTCCACAGTTTTTACATTTCACCTCTCCATCGACCGGTAACGCTCCCCCACTGCGCGGGACAGAGTTGTTAGCTAAGTCCGTTCTACTGTTCGAATTGTTCGGTACGATCGGACCGTTGCGTTGAGCCACGGTACCATTCACAAACCTACCCTCATTACGTGGAACAGGATGACCGGTACTACTCGGATAATTCCTCGCTACAGAGCCGGTATCCTGGCCCCTGAAATCAGCGTTGAAAAAGTTGCGGTAAGGTCGACTGTTGTTCTGTCTCTCCCTTCCCTGAAAAGCGTTCGCGGAGTAGCTACCCAATCGGGGCGAACTCGGCGCCGTCACACGTCCAAACGATACCCGCGGTCTCGACCCATTATATGCGAACTCCGGAAATAACGACTTCTCGGGTGGAGGCGGTAGCCTCTGGGTCTCCCCTGCCCGGAAGCTCCTTTCTAACCACGACCCATCTCTAACTAGATCCTCCACTGAAACGATTTCAGTGCGTAAAATCGCAACTTGCAAACGCGGTAGTAAATTCCGATGCACCATGTCCAGCTGATCGGGAAGAGACATAGGCGGGACCACGCGAATCATTAACCCCTTCATACATGTGAGATAATCTACCACTGACTCGTCCGGACCTTGCACTCGAGCCCGGATCTCCTCCTGCAGTAAAAACTGCAAGTCAGGATCCCTAAACCAAGACTTAAAAGCAGCCTCACACGCTGACCACGTACTCCACTTCTCACGCTCCTGCTTGAACCAATGATAAGCCATTCCCGATAGAAACTGTGGAATGCAATTGAATAGCTCATTGTCCGAAACCTCGACCAACGATCTACCGTCGTTAATCCGCGAGAGGAACACCTCTACCTCTTCACCCTTCGCCCCAGAAAATTTAATATTCCATCGCCTCAAAATATCATACGTGGTGAACACCGCCGCCCTACGACGTGGTTCATTCCCTATTGGTGACGAATGGTTCCATGTACCGGTGGCCGCTCCCCCCCCTTAAATTGGCCCTACCGCCATTTCTTGCAAGCGGGTCATCTGAATGGTCGGGTGGGTGGATGGTTGACGGACCACCCCCCGCACCCACGAGCTCTGATGTTCCAACTCGACCGGCAAAATGTCCAAATTCATATAACCTTTCCCGCAACACGTTAACTTCCCCCTCGACCGGTAAACCCCGTGACACTAATTCAGCTTTTAATTGATCATCGCGAAGGCCCGCGACCTCGGTAAACGTTAGCTCGTGATCCATAATTAAGACTACTATCACTCCCCAAAAAAAAGAAAAGAATAAAGAATAAATTATTGAATATCGATAATAATAGCTGATCCACGGATAAGCCGCACGATGCCCCTTTGGTCCAAGCTGACCGACGATACCACTGGCGTGAGGCCAACTATGGTCGAATCAAAGGAACAATTCGTTGGGGAAAAAGGGAAAAAAAAATTTAAAAAAAAACGGGAAGGGAATGCACACGTAATCAATGCAAAACAAAAGATATCCCGGTTGCTGCACAAAATAAACAAAAACAAAAAAAACACAATCGTGGCCGCTCAAAATCTAAGCGCCATAGAACAATTCGAAATTCACTGTAAATAAACCGGTTAATAAACAAAGAAATTAATCAAGAAATAAATAAATAAATAAACATTCAAACAAATAAATAAATAAAATCAAAACATAAAACACGACGCAAATCGACAATCGGGTGGCCAGGCCCCTACGGGACTGTAATAAAATCGATCGTCCAGATGAGAAAAAAATAATTGTCAAAATAGAATAAAATCGATGGTCAAATTATAAGGGTAATAGTCACGAAAGAATAAAAATAACAGACAGAATAAAATAAATAGAATTGTTAAAGTATAGAAAATAGTTGTCAAAATACAAAAGTAGCAGTCAACATAAAATAAAATGAATGGTCCAAACGTAAAAGAAATAGTCAGAATAAAATAAAATAAATTGTCGAAATGTAAAAACAAGTGTCAAAATAAAATAAAACCGAATTGTCAACTATCAAAAATAAACGTCCAAATAAAATAAAATAAAGTCGTCGAAACGAATACGGCAACTGTCAAAAAAAACTCAAACAGAATGAAATAGAATAAAAGTCAAAGTAAACAAAATAAAATGGTAATTATGCAGTTGTGCGGCTTTTCCGAATTTTGGAGTTTTTCGAAATTTTCTTTTTCAACGATATTCAGTTTGTCCTCTACATGAAGAATCAGGTGGAGGAGGTCGGAAAATGTTATCCGAAATATTTTTTTTTACGTTAAAACATTTTTAAAAATTTTTTTCCAATAATAATAATTACCAATAAAATTTAAATTCTCCTCAAAAACCGCAACCAGAAATTTACCGTCACAGAAGATAAAATATCAGAAGTCAAATAGTCAAACAAAATCAATCAAAGCTAAAAAAAACCCACGTAAAAGAAAAATAAATATCTTCCAAAAAAAACTGTCAAAAAGAAATAAAATGATTTGTCAAAAAAAACACAGGAAGAAAAAAGTCAAAGAAATAAAACGTCCGAAGATAAAAAATGTAGAATAAATAATCCGTCAAGGACGAGCCACAACGAATGTATCGTCATCCGCGCTCCACCCCTTAGCTGTCACCGGGACGAAGGCAGACCCGGCCACGGGCTTCAAAAATTTCCGATATAATATTCTTCGTGAATATTTCACACGCAATGCTAACTAAATTCGTCTCTTGAATCGAGACAATTTGTCGAAACTTGAACCAAGCTCGAACAACGAAAACACCAAAAAAATGTAAACACAGGCGAGCGAGATCGAGACCCCGTGCGACGCGGTACGGCTAGCGCTCCTGCCGCCTCCTCTCTCCCCGCGCGCACTAACCGTCACACTCACACATACCACCAAGCGTACTTCAAAAATAAAATCAACGGAGAACAGAAATTCAAATATTTTACAAAACCCGAATTTTTGAAAATTCACAAAACAAAAAACCGAATATTTCCGAATTTCCGACAAAAGAAAAATCTTGGGAAAACCCAACGAAAACACTGTACGGCACTTTTTTTTTTTTTTACTCTTTAGTGGCCCCACGTTGGGCGCCAAAATTTGTAACGCGAATTTTGCTCACGCCACAAGTTAAATCTCGTGAGATCTTCCCCTTAAATTTTTTACCCTGGGCGCCAGGCGCTTGCACGCTGGAAAAGATCCCACCTCCGAGCCAAGCTGCTGTGCACCGGCCAGCCGCAGCCCTATCACGATGGCAGAGTGGCGGTATCCTTAAAACCCGTACCGCACAGGTTTCCGAAAGAACAGGGGGAGGGAAGAAATAAATAAAAAAAAACCCGGGAAAACAAGAAAGTACGATAAGCCAGAAATGGTTTTAATTCCGAAGCAAACACAAAAAAAACCCGGAAAATACAATAAAGGAACTAAGACGGTGCACCCGCACTCCTGCACCCACACACACACTCTCGCAACTCGCTCGCCTACCCACGGTACGGACCGACGATCCACACCCCTCACTCTCACTCCCACACACGAAACGGGTTAAATAATACAAAAAAAAACCTCACGACATTCACTCCCGATTGCGGCTGCTCAATCCACCGCGGTAATAAAAAAAACATTCAACAAAATAATAAAAGAAAAATAATTTTTACCCGCGATCACACGCACACCGGTACTACACACGCTCTCGGATCGTCAGGTCTCCCCGCTACACCCCGCTAACGGCCGGTACCACGGCGACGGTTGGATCCGCGCCCCTCAGCGAACGATCCCAATATCACCCCGAAACCAACGGGGAAAAAAATCAATTACACCACCGGAACGGGACCAGAAAATATCTGATACCCGCCTTCTCCGGGAGAAAAATACTACCCGAAACGGGAGCTCGTCATAACACCGGTACGGTGCCAGAAAATGTCTGTTATCGGCCCCACAAAAAAAAAACACACCGCCGCGACTCGCAACCCCAACGGCTTATCCGATTCAAAAACCCACCGGTCAAATTCAAAATCGGACGCCACAACTAACACCGCGAATCCAGCCGTCTCGGCAAAACAACCCCGCACGTTAATTACAATTTTATCGACAAAATAAAAGAAATAATAACCGGAAATGTTAGCGACTACTCTGCGGAACTCGCGACCGACGCAGCCCGATCCGGTACAAAAGGGAAAAAAAGAATAACGGACACGGCGTCCGACCCTGTAGCCAAACCGCTGCCGCAGCGGTAGGGAAAAAAACCACAATTTTCACAATGATTCCCTATCCTCGCCCCGAGACGGAAATTGACCAAACGAGACTCACCGGCAACGACGAAACAACCTTCCTCCGATACTTCCGGGACCGGGACCTCGTCGTACGATTCACGGATATCCGAACTAATCCTTTCTTTTACAAAATTTCTCTCCGGCCAAGCGCTCGTCACGACGACTCTCACAGAATAGCCACGAGCAAGGTCGTGACGGATGGCTCGTGCCCCCTGAACCCCTACTTCTCCTTACTCCGGGGGGGGTCAGGCGACCAACTCTGACCTCTCTTCGCGCACCTACATTTTCGGGGGTCCTCGCACGCTCTATCTTCCGTAGCCCGCGCTGCCGTCGGAGAAGTTGACGAGGCGTCTTGATGGGGGGCCCCCGCTACGCTGATCGGCGTGGCTACCCCTCGCGGGAACACTCTCCTCCTTTCTCCGACCCGCTGTCTCCGGTACGATCCGCGGTTGCGGTGAAGTCTCGCCGCCCGGGACGATTACAATAATGAAAAACAAAAAAAACAAAGGAAAATAATTAGAATAAAAATATAATTTTCCTAATCGGACCCTGGGCTTGTCGGTGTCGTCGTGACGAGAGCTGTGAGCGCGGTTTGACAAATGCAGCGAATTATTTCGCGTTACAATATCTAAATCGTATGGGAGAAAAGAAAACGAATCACACACACACAACAACAGATCGCAGGCCCTACCTTGTGGCGTGGACTCAAGTTTGGCAAGAACCAGTGTCAGTGGTAGTGACAAACTTAATTATGCCGAAGTCCGGCGCGCATCGAGCGAAAGAGTTTCGGGGGAAAAAACGTGCGAATCAACCGCCTAAGAAAACTGCAAAAAGTGGACGACAGCGTGTACGAGAATATCGAGCACGGCAAAATACACTGAAAGCCACTCAGGGGGTGACACTCCGCGTATTTCTCTCACAGGAAGTGGGTCTCACTTTGACGCCACTGAAACTAATCCACTAGCGGCGCTGGCTGTTGTGTGCCCGATCGTTCCAATCGCATGAATATGGCTCCAACACCGCGAAATATTAACTCTGAACGCTCTGAACTGTTTCGGATACTCCTTACCATCCAAACCGTTCAAAGCATCCGTTTGTGACGTTTCAGATTTTTTTTGTCGTTATATTTACTCGATGTACTCACAATAATTAATATAAAATTAAATAAGTGTAAAGTTATTGACGTAATTAACGATGCCGCATTGCGTTGTGCCCGACTTCGGGCTATGCCACGAATCCGGGAAACGTACATTTTTTTTCAATTCCGAAAAATCCTACTATTGCCAAGCAATCAATAGCTGCAATTCGTCGCGAAGAACGTGAAGTGAAGTCGAGAAGAGCCGTATGCGAGAAGCATTTTTTGAAGGACCAAATAACATGGCAGCGAGAAATATGTAATCATACAGGACGAGTGCTGGGTGTAGTCAGTATGATGTATTCATTCATTTAATTTTATCGCATTTATGAACCTTCAATATTATATAGCCGCTATAGCTCATGTGGGGCACAGTACTGCTAGCGCCACGTAGCGGCGAGGCGTCATTTTGCGACCCCCTAATAATTCAGAGGGTCACTCCCCTGAAGCCACTACACACGAGCACTCACAAACTGCAAGTAGTAGTGTAGTGGATAGTGCTGTTCCATCAACCAGCACCGACGCATCTACGAGTTTTGTTAGCGATCAAAAATTACGGTTGACAAGCACGTATCGTACTTCAACTATCACAAATCAATTGCATCGTTTTAAAGTGCAGAGTCAATCGGATCTTCGAAATAATAATTTAAAAAAGATCGTTTACACCATCACCTTGTGTCTTTTATCAATTGATGAAATCCCGTACCCATTCCTATATGAACATATCGACTTTGGAAGTTTCACTTCTACCGTGTGGCTTAAAGAACACATTGATTTTTTGTCTGCGTTAAACTTTATTTTCCATTCATGATTCTTCTTTCATGGGGAATGGAGTAACTAAGCAAAATAATGAAACTTTATTTATGCCCATGCTTCAAACTTGATCTGCGATACATGATTTTGTGTATTGCATCCCATTCGCAGAATAGAATTCACGTTATAAAGATGGCAGACCTTCAATCAATGATTTGTGTTGCTTGCATATCATTCGATGAATAGAATTCCAATTTGATACCTGCGTAAAACTTTATTTTCCATGCATGATTTTTTTTATGAGTAATGGAATGAGTACGACGTTGAGCGGTTTGTAATTTTTTTTTAGCTACGCCGTTGATGAAAAGAAATTCAGTCGCTTACCTCTCGATGAAGACCTTTTGTGAGATTTTATTTTGTACCTTACGTTACATTCGATGAATGGAATTTTAATTGTGCCCATGCGTTACACTGTCTACAATATATGATATTGTGTGTTGCGTCTTATTCAATTCGGTGTCTTGCATCTCATTCGCACAATAGAATTCAAGTTCTAAAGCTGAAAGACTTTTAATTAAGGCCTTACATACAGTTAGAAGGCTTTAAAAAGACGGATTTTCAAGAATTTTTTTCGCGCAGACTATTCAATTTATTAATTTGAAAATTGGTGTACATATTATAATAACGTTATAATATATTTACATATTTTTTATTTGTAAAAATAATCATCGCGAATGTTGCTATCGCCCATCTCCTAGAGCTCCGCAAAAAAAACCAATTTTGCGGTGATCACGATATCTCTGGACCGGATTATCTGAAATAAAAAAACCAAATAAATTTCGTTAATATAATACATTCTCTAGTATTTAATCAAAGGAATTAGAGAAAATATCATTTTTGACAAAATGGCGACTTCTCAAAATAAAAGACTCGATTTTGAACGAAAATTTAAGCCTTAAATTGTTTATAAAATGGAAAATATTTATCGGAGAAAAAAAATCTTCGATTAATTACTAAAAAATCTAGTTAGAAAGGTTGTGTTAAAATTTGAGACTGATCGGTTCAGCCGTTTTCGAGAAATCTTGATCACCGATTTTGAAAACATAGTTTTTAGAAAAACGCGTTTAAAGTTTCAAAAGCGTTTTACATGTGGTAAATTTCGTTTTTTTCAACTTACATGGAGTCATCTATTCCAGGGCCATATAATAATCCGTTCGCATCGTTGGCAGCTTCTAATAATTCGATTTGATGCTAAAACGATTTTTTGAAAATTACAAGTGTATGTAACCCCTTAAGGATTTGGGCCGCTTGCGTATCGTTCTATGAATGGAGTTTCAATTTGATACCTGCGTAAAACTTTATTTTCCATTCATGATTCTTTTTTCATGAGTAATGGAGGGAGAAGATAAAATAATGAAACTTCATTATTGGCCATGCTTCAAACTTGATCTGCGATACACGATTTTGTGTCTTGCATCCCATTCGCAGAATAGAATTTAAGTTATGAAGATGACAGACCTTCAATTAATGATTTGTGTTGCTTGCGTATCATTCGATCAATGGAGTTTCAATATTGTACCTGCGTGAAACTTTATTTTCCATGCATGATTTTTTTCATGAGTAATGGAATGAGTACGACGTCGAGCGGTTTGGGATTTTTTTTGGCCACGCCGTTGATGAATATAAATTCAGTCGCTTATCTGTGACGAAGACCTTTTGTGAGATTGTTTTGTACCTTACATCACATTCTATGATTGAAATTTCAATTGTGCCCATGCGTTACCCACCGTCTACAATATATGATTTTTTATCTTGCATCCTATTTAATTTTGCGTCTTACATCTCATTCGCAGAATATAATTCAAGTTGTAAAGCTGAAAGACCTTCAATCAATGATTTGTGTCACTTGCGTATCATACGATGAATGGAGTTTCAATTTGTTACCTGCATTGAATTCATTTTCGATCGATGATTTTGTTGCGTCACGTACTTTCCAATGACTGAAATAACTTTATCTTACAACTTTAGTTATAATATGATTTGTGATGCGCAGTGCTATCAGATAAATGAAGTTTACAGTTTTTACAAATTCTATAGTTGATTTGACATATAATTTCATTTTCGTTTACATACCTTAACGATTGGAGATTATTCAAGGTTCATTGAGAATACACCGATCACAGATCCATTCAATTTCATTGTGCTTTTTATCAATTTCACCAGGCATACCACTCGTCTGCCTCGAACTTTATCGAAGAAAATTCTCACCAATATAGAATAAATATAATATGTCTATCATTTTCATTCGCCATTTCTTCTTGGTTATTAACTGGTTAACCACAACGAACTGTCAGATTCTGTACGTATTCGCTATCTCTATCTTCATGTCACAGCTGGTTTCGTATTGACGGTTGACTGATCATCAGTCAACCACCTGATCATCAGACAGTGACCGTCATCACTAGCCGTGGTCAATATTCGTATGAATGAGTGAATGTGGAGATGTCAGAGCAAAAATAAAACAAGTGGCCCCTGGAAAATCCGTCACTCGGGGATATGAAAGTGATGAACATATTCTGATACTTTTTAGAGATACAAGAATACATATTTTTCGTTTTTTCGAAATTTCCATTTTTCTAAAAGTTATTAACATTTGAATTTTTATGTATTGATTTAGAAGATAATTTTTTTCTCTCGATCTATTCGATGAAATTAAATAATATTTTCAGGGAATATTTCTAACAAACAGTTCTATTTAATGACATTTTTTTGAAAACGTGATGCAAAAATTTACCCAAAATATAAACAATTTTTTTAAACAAATAGAAAATTCAACGACTTCTCCATCGATTTTTATATTTTTTCTTATAGACATTTATTCCGTGTTCAATCGAGAAGATTTTCCGGTTGGAAAAAATTTAGAGCTTACATTTTTGAAAAAGTTATGAAGATTTTTCTGTTGAGTCGCGAGTCAGGTGGCGAGGCATTCACAGCGCGCGACGCGCATTGTGCGTGCATATATAAGTGAGGTTCGCATAACAAACAACAATTAAATAAAATCAAACGCATATCTTTATTTTTCAACGCTTACAAATAAATTATTTCCTTTATTTTTGTAGATTCTTGTTTTTACTAATGCGCTAATGACAGACTCTTCAGAATCGGGAAAAACTTTGCACGAAATAAGCATGAAGAATTATCAAAGACCCGGTACACAATGGCAAAAACGTTGAAAAATACTCGACAGTATCATTGCTACGTTCCAGTCGATATAAACAAAATGTTGTGCAAAGTTTTTTCGGATTTTGAAGAGTTTGTCATTAGCACATTAGTAAAAACAAGGATCAACAAAAAAACGAAAATAATATTTTTGTAAGCATCGATAAATAAAGATATGCATTTATTTTCATAAAATTGTTGTTTGTAATGCAAACCTTACTTATATATGCACTAGGCCGGCTTGAAAAAAAACTTTTTTTTTCATCCAATCAAAATACATTCACGCCAAAAAAGTATCTTCCATCAACAGAATCGTGTCCAAAAATGAGCCCGATCGGACCATTTTTGGGGGTCGTGCAAGATTTATCTAGTTTTCCCATTTGATTAACATGGGAAGAACGAAAAGTTTCCATTAAAAAAATCGTAGCTCCGCCAATTTGATAGGTACATTGATCCGGTTAGTTCCATTTTGAAGCTCTTGAAAAACCGCTTAAAATGGCGTGCAGACCTTTGAGATCCCATTGCAACTTCCATCAATAATTTTGTTATTTCGTAAGAAATTATCGACGGAAGTTGCAATCGGACTTCAAAGGTCCGCACGTCATTTTAAGCGGTTTTTCAAGAGCTTTCAAATAAAACTAACCGGATGAATGTACATATAAAATTGGCAGAGCTACGATTTTTTTAATGGAAACTTTTCGTTCTTCCCATGTTAATCAAATAGGAAATCTAGAAAAATCTTGCGGGACTCCTAAAAATGGTCCGATCGGGCTCATCTTTGGACACGACTTTCTTGATGGAGAATACTTTGGCGTGAATGTATTTTGATTGAAAAAAAAAAAGTTTTTTTTTCAAGCCGGCCTACTATGCACGCACAATGCGCGTCGCGCGCAGTACATTTCAACTTACATTTCAAAAATGTAAGTTCCAAACTTTTTCCAACTAGAAAATCTTCTCGATTGAACACGGAATAAATGTCTACAAGAAAAAATATAACAATCGATGGAGAAGTCGTTGAATTTTCTATTTGTTTAAAAAAATTGTTTATATTTTAGTTAAATTTTTGCATCACGTTTTCAAAAAAAATGCCATTAAATAGACCGGTTTGTTAGAAATATTCCCTGGAAATATTATTTAACTTTATCGAATAGATAGAGAGAAAAAAATTTTCTTCTAAATCAATACATAAAAATTCAAATGTTAATCACTTTTAGAAAAATGGAAATTTCGAAAAAACGAAAAATACGTATTCTTGCATCTCTGAAAAGTATCAGAATATGTCCATTACTTTCACGTCCCCGAGTGACGGATTTTCCAGGGGGCCACTTGTTTTATTTTTGCTCTCAGTGATGGTAGAATAATTGCGTCTGATCTGATAAGCTGGCTGACGCTATGACTACTGAAAAGTGTGCGACAGCTCTGAAAACGATTTTGGAGAAAAACGTCGGAAACACAATTTCAATCATAAACATAATTCGATATCTCCCGCATAACAGCACCTATAGCACTGGTGTTGGTCCCAATCGAATTATGAAAAATAACTTCTCTAACTGCAATCAAACATTTATGAATAGCGCGGTGTATCAATAAAAATATTCCGAAGTGGGGTTACAGTTAGCTCGGTTCACAGAATAAGATAGTGCAGTCGCGTCTCGAGGGCAGGCCGGTAAGGTAGAGGTAACGGTAAATATACTTGTCTCGAGACGCTACCGCGTCTCTTGATTACAAGCAAAATGAGAACTCGTTCATTCGATCTATCAGGTAAATTATTGCTACTAAGTTATTCACAGAAATGAAATTTTTTAAGTTTTATCGCTGCATTATATTCTCATTGAACTGCAATGCTCATAGATACACAGCACAATCATTGCTTGCTGAATAAATTGCTATTAATATTTGAACATATGTTCATTGTGAAATGATAATTTGACAAACTGATGGAAATAAGAGGAAATAACTTGCATAAAATGTTTTATTCAAAAATAAATGTTAACATGAAAAAAGTCGAGTGAGAGTTTGACCCACACCCAGAGGTTTCCGTATGATATTTCTAATTATCAATTTCCAGAAATGTATGAGATTTCTGACTTTTGTTACCATTTTTCTGGAAATTTCGAGTAACGTGTTATATTCGGTGATTCTTAAAAAGTTTAAATTCAGTTGTTCCAGAAATAGTGGGGAGGAGTACTCTATTTTCGCATATTTTTTAGAAAATCGATATAAATATGCCATTGAAAATTATGCAAAAAATATTTTCGTATTCGATATGACAGGCTTTCTAAATAATATCTCGCATGATATAACAAATGCTGTGGCCGACGGACAGACGGGCGAACGGACAGACCGACACACGAGTGATCTTGTAAGGGTTCTGTTTTACGAAATTGATGAAAAAATATGATTTTAATCAAAAGAACTGTAGGCGAGCGAATTTTTTTGTTTCGAAAATTTATTTTGCTCAAAATGATTACACACAAAAAAATACAGGTCTTCCATGCTTGTCATGGAATAATATTTTTGCGAAACTATATTCGAAGAAAAGAGACATGTATGGCATCAAATGTATTTCAAAATTATTTTTTTTATTCTTTTATTTAACATAAAATACATAGCTTACTGCAGTGTGTCATATTCAAACATTTCTTGAAAAGCCCAAAGCCTGTAATATTTGCTATGTTTTATAGTGATCAGGGCAGTACGCTTCGACGTTTTGTCACGTCTCAGGTACGAGCCATGTCTTTCGATTCACGCATTGTGTGACCTAAGCTGAACGAATGACAGCTTCGCGATCGGGGATGGTGGCTAACTGACTTTCGCCGTTCTGCCTTTCCCCACTTGGGTTTCGTCCCAGTTGGGTTTCATCCACGGTCGTACATACAGGTCTGGAAACGAAGCCGGATCTCAATGGTTCATCATGGTCTCCATAGTGACGCCATTTTTTATTCCGTCACAGGCCACCATTCAAGGCGGCGCTGCTATCGACGGTACTCAGGGTTAACAAAAACTTTAATTTAGATTGTACCATGCCGCGTAAGTGCGTTGTACCGAGCTGCAAGCCGGACGGAATGATAAAATATTTATTATTCAAAGTACCGGCAAATAGTGAGCGATATAAAAAATGGCAGGCCGCAATCCCTCACGGTATGCTTTTACGGTCATCAGACCACGTTTGCGAGAAGCATTTTGAGCCCCGTTACATCCTCACGAAGTGGATCAAACGCTGCTATGATATAACGAGATTCGACATACTATTCCCTCTTATTCCCGTTAATGCTTATAGCCTTCGATCAAGTTATTTTAAATAATTGCCCTTTTATTAAAGGTACCATACAAACAACGTCGACTCGATTTATCTGCGGTCCCATCAATATTCGATAGCGATAAAGCAGCACAAAACGTGGATACCCACACGATTGAAGAGAATTGTGCTGTGGGTTCGAAGACCTGGACTGGCACCCATATTATTGCCGAGCACAATTATTGCTCTCGAATCAAGTTCACCATTGGTACGTGACATTATAATATATTCTCACCATCGAATTAAAGGTTGTCATTTATTGAACAAAACTAGCATTGAACTACTTATCCCTAGTAAATGATCCAAGCAGACTCAAGAGATTTATGTACCACATGAATTATTTGCATTTTTGTTGCAGACGATGAATCTGATGAGGCTTTAGTCCCTCCACCAATTTCAACAGGCACTACCGAATCGCTTGTCCAACCAGCTGCTAGCTTCGATCGTAAGTATCTTATATGTACCGTAATAATGATAGAAAATAACTTTTAAAAATGGAAAATTACATAATGGGGTGACAAATTTGACGTATACCATAAAAATTATCTGCATTTTCGTTGCAGACGATGAATCTGATGAGGCTTTAGGCCCTCCACCGATTTCAACGGGTACTACCAAATGGATTATTCAAACAGCTCCTAGCTTTGATTGTGAGTAACCCAAGTGTAACCCCATAATAGAAATAAAAAATAACTGAAAAAATTGCAGAATTACATAATAAGATAAAAAATTATACGTATGACACATAAATTATTTCCATTTTTGTTGCAGACGACAAATTAGATGAGGCTCAAGCGCTTCAACCGATTTCAACGGACACTACCGAAATGATTATTCAGCCTGCTAGTAGCTTCGATCGTAAGCAAATTGGATGTACCGTAATAATAAAAAATAACCGTAGAAAATCGAAAACTACTTAATGGGATGAAAAATGTTATGTACACCATATAAATTATTTGAATTTTTGTTGCAGACGACAAATTAGATGAAGCTCAAGCGCTTCAATCGATTTTAACGGACACTACCGAAATGATTATTCAACCTGCTAGTAGCTTCGATCGTAAGTAAATTGGATGTACCGTAATAATAAAAAATAACTGTAGAAAATCGAGAACTACTTAATGGGATGAAAAATGTTATGTACACCATATAAATTATTTGAATTTTTGATGCAGACGACAAATCAGATGAGGCTCAAGCGCTTCAACCGATTTTAACGGACAATCCCGAAATAATTATTCAACCTGCTGCTAGCTTCGATCGTAAGTAAATGAATATTACTGTTGTAATAAGAAAGAAAATCGGTGAAAAAGAAGTATCATACCGTGATGCAGTGTAAAAACCGCATTAACCATACAATACATCTTCAATGATCGTTATTCCTCTTGCTTTGTGTAGACGCTCGTGGAGCAACAACAGATGGTGTTTTTGCCGAAAAGCAATCTAACCCTATACTGCGGTCGTGGACTACGGGTTCGTTGTAGTCCAGTGGTGAAGGGCAGTCTCAGCTGTGGGCAAGATTTATAACGAAGATTAATAATGGAGTGAAATTGCCCATAGCCGAAAAGACGGTTACGATTGACGCTGATAAAACGGTTCGCTACTTTATTTTTGGACGTGCTATCGACGTGCGTCAATGAAATATGGGTGCGAAAATATGGGTACCGCCCTGTAATTCGATTCGATTCGATTCGATTCGATTCGATTCGATTCGATTCGATTCGATTCGATTCGATTCGATTCGATTCGATTCGATTCGATTCAATTCGATTCGATTCGATTCGATTCGATTCGATTCGATTCGATTCAATTTAATTCAATTTAATTCAATTCAATTCAGATCAATTCAATTCAATTCAATTCAATTCAATTCAATTCAATTCAATTCAGATCAATTCAGATCAATTCAATTCAATTCAATTGAATTCAATTCAATTCAATTCAATTCAATTCAATTCAATTCAATTCAATTTAATTCAATTCAATTCAATTCAATTCAATTCAATTCAATTCAATTCAATTCAATTCAATTCAATTCAATTCAATTCAATTCAATTCAATTCAATTCAATTCAATTCAATTCAATTCAATTCAATTCAATTCAATTCAATTCAATTCAATTCAATTCAATTCAATTCAATTCAATTCAATTCAATTTAATTCAATTCAATTCGAATTCAATTCAATTCAATTCAATTCAATTCAATTCAATTCAATTCAATTCAATTCAATTCAATTCAATTCAATTCAATTCAATTCAATTCAATTCAATTCAATTCAATTCAATTCAATTCAATTCAATTCAATTCAATTCAATTCAATTCAATTCAATTCAATTCAATTCAATTCAATTCAATTCAATTCAATTCAATTCAATTCAATTCAATTCAATTCAATTCAATTCAATTCAATTCAATTCAATTCAATTCAATTTAATTCAATTCAATTCAATTCAATTCAATTCAATTCAATTCAATTCAATTCAGTTCAATTCAATTCAATTCAATTCAATTCAATTCAATTCAATTCAATTCAATTTAATTCAATTCAATTCAATTCAATTCAATTCAATTCAATTCAATTCAATTCAATTCAATTTAATTCAATTCAATTCAATTCAATTCAATTCAATCAATTCAATTCAATTCAATTCAATTCAATTCAATTCAATTCAATTCAATTCAATCAATTCAATTCAATTCAGATCAATTCAATTCAGATCAATTCAATTCAATTCAGATCAATTCAATTCAATTCAATTCAATTCAATTCAATTCAATTCAATTCAATTCAATTCAATTCAATTCAATTCAATTCAATTCAATTCAATTCAATTCAATTCAATTCAATTCAATTCAATTCAATTCAATTCAATTCAATTCAATTCAATTCAATTCAGTTCAATTCAATTCAATTCAATTCAATTCAATTCAGATCAATTCAATTCAATTCAATTCAATTCAATTTAATTTAATTTAATTTAATTTAATTTAATTTAATTTAATTTAATTTAATTTAATTTAATTTAATTTAATTTAATTTAATTTAATTTAATTTAATTTAATTTAATTTAATTTAATTTAATTTAATTTAATTTAATTTAATTTAATTTAATTTAATTTAATTTAATTTAATTTAATTTAATTTAATTTAATTTAATTTAATTTAATTTAATTTAATTTAATTTAATTTAATTTAATTTAATTTAATTTAATTTAATTTAATTTAATTTAATTTAATTTAATTTAATTTAATTTAATTTAATTTAATTTAATTTAATTTAATTTAATTTAATTTAATTTAATTTAATTTAATTTAATTTAATTTAATTTAATTTAATTTAATTTAATTTAATTTAATTTAATTTAATTTAATTTAATTTAATTTAATTTAATTTAATTTAATTTAATTTAATTTAATTTAATTTAATTTAATTTAATTTAATTTAATTTAATTTAATTTAATTTAATTTAATTTAATTTAATTTAATTTAATTTAATTTAATTTAATTTAATTTAATTTAATTTAATTTAATTTAATTTAATTTAATTTAATTTAATTTAATTTAATTTAATTTAATTTAATTTAATTTAATTTAATTTAATTTAATTTAATTTAATTTAATTTAATTTAATTTAATTTAATTTAATTTAATTTAATTTAATTTAATTTAATTTAATTTAATTTAATTTAATTTAATTTAATTTAATTTAATTTAATTTAATTTAATTTAATTTAATTTAATTTAATTTAATTTAATTTAATTTAATTTAATTTAATTTAATTTAATTTAATTTAATTTAATTTAATTTAATTTAATTTAATTTAATTTAATTTAATTTAATTTAATTTAATTTAATTTAATTTAATTTAATTTAATTTAATTTAATTTAATTTAATTTAATTTAATTTAATTTAATTTAATTTAATTTAATTTAATTTAATTTAATTTAATTTAATTTAATTTAATTTAATTTAATTTAATTTAATTTAATTTAATTTAATTTAATTTAATTTAATTTAATTTAATTTAATTTAATTTAATTTAATTTAATTTAATTTAATTTAATTTAATTTAATTTAATTTAATTTAATTTAATTTAATTTAATTTAATTTAATTTAATTTAATTTAATTTAATTTAATTTAATTTAATTTAATTTAATTTAATTTAATTTAATTTAATTTAATTTAATTTAATTTAATTTAATTTAATTTAATTTAATTTAATTTAATTTAATTTAATTTAATTTAATTTAATTTAATTTAATTTAATTTAATTTAATTTAATTTAATTTAATTTAATTTAATTTAATTTAATTTAATTTAATTTAATTTAATTTAATTTAATTTAATTTAATTTAATTTAATTTAATTTAATTTAATTTAATTTAATTTAATTTAATTTAATTTAATTTAATTTAATTTAATTTAATTTAATTTAATTTAATTTAATTTAATTTAATTTAATTTAATTTAATTTAATTTAATTTAATTTAATTTAATTTAATTTAATTTAATTTAATTTAATTTAATTTAATTTAATTTAATTTAATTTAATTTAATTTAATTTAATTTAATTTAATTTAATTTAATTTAATTTAATTTAATTTAATTTAATTTAATTTAATTTAATTTAATTTAATTTAATTTAATTTAATTTAATTTAATTTAATTTAATTTAATTTAATTTAATTTAATTTAATTTAATTTAATTTAATTTAATTTAATTTAATTTAATTTAATTTAATTTAATTTAATTTAATTTAATTTAATTTAATTTAATTTAATTTAATTTAATTTAATTTAATTTAATTTAATTTAATTTAATTTAATTTAATTTAATTTAATTTAATTTAATTTAATTTAATTTAATTTAATTTAATTTAATTTAATTTAATTTAATTTAATTTAATTTAATTTAATTTAATTTAATTTAATTTAATTTAATTTAATTTAATTTAATTTAATTTAATTTAATTTAATTTAATTTAATTTAATTTAATTTAATTTAATTTAATTTAATTTAATTTAATTTAATTTAATTTAATTTAATTTAATTTAATTTAATTTAATTTAATTTAATTTAATTTAATTTAATTTAATTTAATTTAATTTAATTTAATTTAATTTAATTTAATTTAATTTAATTTAATTTAATTTAATTTAATTTAATTTAATTTAATTTAATTTAATTTAATTTAATTTAATTTAATTTAATTTAATTTAATTTAATTTAATTTAATTTAATTTAATTTAATTTAATTTAATTTAATTTAATTTAATTTAATTTAATTTAATTTAATTTAATTTAATTTAATTTAATTTAATTTAATTTAATTTAATTTAATTTAATTTAATTTAATTTAATTTAATTTAATTTAATTTAATTTAATTTAATTTAATTTAATTTAATTTAATTTAATTTAATTTAATTTAATTTAATTTAATTTAATTTAATTTAATTTAATTTAATTTAATTTAATTTAATTTAATTTAATTTAATTTAATTTAATTTAATTTAATTTAATTTAATTTAATTTAATTTAATTTAATTTAATTTAATTTAATTTAATTTAATTTAATTTAATTTAATTTAATTTAATTTAATTTAATTTAATTTAATTTAATTTAATTTAATTTAATTTAATTTAATTTAATTTAATTTAATTTAATTTAATTTAATTTAATTTAATTTAATTTAATTTAATTTAATTTAATTTAATTTAATTTAATTTAATTTAATTTAATTTAATTTAATTTAATTTAATTTAATTTAATTTAATTTAATTTAATTTAATTTAATTTAATTTAATTTAATTTAATTTAATTTAATTTAATTTAATTTAATTTAATTTAATTTAATTTAATTTAATTTAATTTAATTTAATTTAATTTAATTTAATTTAATTTAATTTAATTTAATTTAATTTAATTTAATTTAATTTAATTTAATTTAATTTAATTTAATTTAATTTAATTTAATTTAATTTAATTTAATTTAATTTAATTTAATTTAATTTAATTTAATTTAATTTAATTTAATTTAA
>CAXAQZ010000518.1:20000-27500 GCA_963971145.1 Sussaba pulchella | reverse complement strand
TTCAATTCAATTCAATTCAATTCAATTCAATTCAATTCAATTCAATTCAATTCAATTCAATTCAATTCAATTCAATTCAATTCAATTCAATTCAATTCAACTCAACTCAATTCAATTCAATTCAATTCAATTCAATTCAATTCAATTCAATTCAATTCAATTCAATTCAATTCAATTCAATTCAATTCAATTCAATTCAATTCAATTCAATTCAATTCAATTCAATTCAATTCAATTCAATTCAATTCAATTCAATTCAATTCAATTCAATTCAATTCAATTCAATTCAATTCAATTCAATTCAATTCAATTCAATTCAATTCAATTCAATTCAATTCACTTCAATTCAATTCAATTCAATTCAATTCAATTCAATTCAATTCAATTCAATTCAATTCAATTCGATTCGATTCGATTCGATTCGATTCGATTCGATTCGATTCGATTCGATTCGATTCGATTCGATTCGATTCGATTCGATTCGATTCGATTCGATTCGATTCGATTCGATTCGATTCGATTCGATTCGATTCGATTCGATTCGATTCAATTCAATTCAATTCAATTCAATTCAATTCAATTCAATTCAATTCAATTCAATTCAATTCAATTCAATTCAATTCAATTCAATTCAATTCAATTCAATTCAATTCAATTCAATTCAATTCAATTCAATTCAATTCAATTCAATTCAATTCAATTCAATTCAATTCAATTCAATTCAATTCAATTCAATTCAATTCAATTCAATTCAATTCAATTCAATTCAATTCAATTCAATTCAATTCAATTCAATTCAATTCAATTCAATTCAATTCAATTCAATTCAATTCAATTCAATTCAATTCAATTCAATTCAATTCAATTCAATTCAATTCAATTCAATTCAATTCAATTCAATTCAATTCAATTCAATTCAATTCAATTCAATTCAATTCAATTCAATTCAATTCAATTCAATTCAATTCAATTCAATTCAATTCAATTCAATTCAATTCAATTCAATTCAATTCAATTCAATTCAATTCAATTCAATTCAATTCAATTCAATTCAATTCAATTCAATTCAATTCAATTCAATTCAATTCAATTCAATTCAATTCAATTCAATTCAATTCAATTCAATTCAATTCAATTCAATTCAATTCAATTCAATTCAATTCAATTCAATTCAATTCAATTCAATTCAATTCAATTCAATTCAATTCAATTCAATTCAATTCAATTCAATTCAATTCAATTCAATTCAATTCAATTCAATTCAATTCAATTCAATTCAATTCAATTCAATTCAATTCAATTCAATTCAATTCAATTCAATTCAATTCAATTCAATTCAATTCAATTCAATTCAATTCAATTCAATTCAATTCAATTCAATTCAATTCAATTCAATTCAATTCAATTCAATTCAATTCAATTCAATTCAATTCAATTCAATTCAATTCAATTCAATTCAATTCAATTCAATTCAATTCAATTCAATTCAATTCAATTCAATTCAATTCAATTCAATTCAATTCAATTCAATTCAATTCAATTCAATTCAATTCAATTCAATTCAATTCAATTCAATTCAATTCAATTCAATTCAATTCAATTCAATTCAATTCAATTCAATTCAATTCAATTCAATTCAATTCAATTCAATTCAATTCAATTCAATTCAATTCAATTCAATTCAATTCAATTCAATTCAATTCAATTCAATTCAATTCAATTCAATTCAATTCAATTCAATTCAATTCAATTCAATTCAATTCAATTCAATTCAATTCAATTCAATTCAATTCAATTCAATTCAATTCAATTCAATTCAATTCAATTCAATTCAATTCAATTCAATTCAATTCAATTCAATTCAATTCAATTCAATTCAATTCAATTCAATTCAATTCAATTCAATTCAATTCAATTCAATTCAATTCAATTCAATTCAATTCAATTCAATTCAATTCAATTCAATTCAATTCAATTCAATTCAATTCAATTCAATTCAATTCAATTCAATTCAATTCAATTCAATTCAATTCAATTCAATTCAATTCAATTCAATTCAATTCAATTCAATTCAATTCAATTCAATTCAATTCAATTCAATTCAATTCAATTCAATTCAATTCAATTCAATTCAATTCAATTCAATTCAATTCAATTCAATTCAATTCAATTCAATTCAATTCAATTCAATTCAATTCAATTCAATTCAATTCAATTCAATTCAATTCAATTCAATTCAATTCAATTCAATTCAATTCAATTCAATTCAATTCAATTCAATTCAATTCAATTCAATTCAATTCAATTCAATTCAATTCAATTCAATTCAATTCAATTCAATTCAATTCAATTCAATTCAATTCAATTCAATTCAATTCAATTCAATTCAATTCAATTCAATTCAATTCAATTCAATTCAATTCAATTCAATTCAATTCAATTCAATTCAATTCAATTCAATTCAATTCAATTCAATTCAATTCAATTCAATTCAATTCAATTCAATTCAATTCAATTCAATTCAATTCAATTCAATTCAATTCAATTCAATTCAATTCAATTCAATTCAATTCAATTCAATTCAATTCAATTCAATTCAATTCAATTCAATTCAATTCAATTCAATTCAATTCAATTCAATTCAATTCAATTCAATTCAATTCAATTCAATTCAATTCAATTCAATTCAATTCAATTCAATTCAATTCAATTCAATTCAATTCAATTCAATTCAATTCAATTCAATTCAATTCAATTCAATTCAATTCAATTCAATTCAATTCAATTCAATTCAATTCAATTCAATTCAATTCAATTCAATTCAATTCAATTCAATTCAATTCAATTCAATTCAATTCAATTCAATTCAATTCAATTCAATTCAATTCAATTCAATTCAATTCAATTCAATTCAATTCAATTCAATTCAATTCAATTCAATTCAATTCAATTCAATTCAATTCAATTCAATTCAATTCAATTCAATTCAATTCAATTCAATTCAATTCAATTCAATTCAATTCAATTCAATTCAATTCAATTCAATTCAATTCAATTCAATTCAATTCAATTCAATTCAATTCAATTCAATTCAATTCAATTCAATTCAATTCAATTCAATTCAATTCAATTCAATTCAATTCAATTCAATTCAATTCAATTCAATTCAATTCAATTCAATTCAATTCAATTCAATTCAATTCAATTCAATTCAATTCAATTCAATTCAATTCAATTCAATTCAATTCAATTCAATTCAATTCAATTCAATTCAATTCAATTCAATTCAATTCAATTCAATTCAATTCAATTCAATTCAATTCAATTCAATTCAATTCAATTCAATTCAATTCAATTCAATTCAATTCAATTCAATTCAATTCAATTCAATTCAATTCAATTCAATTCAATTCAATTCAATTCAATTCAATTCAATTCAATTCAATTCAATTCAATTCAATTCAATTCAATTCAATTCAATTCAATTCAATTCAATTCAATTCAATTCAATTCAATTCAATTCAATTCAATTCAATTCAATTCAATTCAATTCAATTCAATTCAATTCAATTCAATTCAATTCAATTCAATTCAATTCAATTCAATTCAATTCAATTCAATTCAATTCAATTCAATTCAATTCAATTCAATTCAATTCAATTCAATTCAATTCAATTCAATTCAATTCAATTCAATTCAATTCAATTCAATTCAATTCAATTCAATTCAATTCAATTCAATTCAATTCAATTCAATTCAATTCAATTCAATTCAATTCAATTCAATTCAATTCAATTCAATTCAATTCAATTCAATTCAATTCAATTCAATTCAATTCAATTCAATTCAATTCAATTCAATTCAATTCAATTCAATTCAATTCAATTCAATTCAATTCAATTCAATTCAATTCAATTCAATTCAATTCAATTCAATTCAATTCAATTCAATTCAATTCAATTCAATTCAATTCAATTCAATTCAATTCAATTCAATTCAATTCAATTCAATTCAATTCAATTCAATTCAATTCAATTCAATTCAATTCAATTCAATTCAATTCAATTCAATTCAATTCAATTCAATTCAATTCAATTCAATTCAATTCAATTCAATTCAATTCAATTCAATTCAATTCAATTCAATTCAATTCAATTCAATTCAATTCAATTCAATTCAATTCAATTCAATTCAATTCAATTCAATTCAATTCAATTCAATTCAATTCAATTCAATTCAATTCAATTCAATTCAATTCAATTCAATTCAATTCAATTCAATTCAATTCAATTCAATTCAATTCAATTCAATTCAATTCAATTCAATTCAATTCAATTCAATTCAATTCAATTCAATTCAATTCAATTCAATTCAATTCAATTCAATTCAATTCAATTCAATTCAATTCAATTCAATTCAATTCAATTCAATTCAATTCAATTCAATTCAATTCAATTCAATTCAATTCAATTCAATTCAATTCAATTCAATTCAATTCAATTCAATTCAATTCAATTCAATTCAATTCAATTCAATTCAATTCAATTCAATTCAATTCAATTCAATTCAATTCAATTCAATTCAATTCAGTTCAATTCAATTCAATTCAATTCAATTCAATTCAATTCGATTCGATTCGATTCGATTCGATTCGATTCGATTCGATTCGATTCGATTCGATTCGATTCGATTCGATTCGATTCGATTCGATTCGATTCGATTCGATTCGATTCGATTCGATTCGATTCGATTCGATTCGATTCGATTCGATTCGATTCGATTCGATTCGATTCAATTCAATTCAATTCAATTCAATTCAATTCAATTCAATTCAATTCAATTCAATTCAATTCAATTCAATTCAATTCAATTCAATTCAATTCAATTCAATTCAATTCAATTCAATTCAATTCAATTCAATTCAATTCAATTCAATTCAATTCAATTCAATTCAATTCAATTCAATTCAATTCAATTCAATTCAATTCAATTCAATTCAATTCAATTCAATTCAATTCAATTCAATTCAATTCAATTCAATTCAATTCAATTCAATTCAATTCAATTCAATTCAATTCAATTCAATTCAATTCAATTCAATTCAATTCAATTCAATTCAATTCAATTCAATTCAATTCAATTCAATTCAATTCAATTCAATTCAATTCAATTCAATTCAATTCAATTCAATTCAATTCAATTCAATTCAATTCAATTCAATTCAATTCAATTCAATTCAATTCAATTCAATTCAATTCAATTCAATTCAATTCAATTCAATTCAATTCAATTCAATTCAATTCAATTCAATTCAATTCAATTCAATTCAATTCAATTCAATTCAATTCAATTCAATTCAATTCAATTCAATTCAATTCAATTCAATTCAATTCAATTCAATTCAATTCAATTCAATTCAATTCAATTCAATTCAATTCAATTCAATTCAATTCAATTCAATTCAATTCAATTCAATTCAATTCAATTCAATTCAATTCAATTCAATTCAATTCAATTCAATTCAATTCAATTCAATTCAATTCAATTCAATTCAATTCAATTCAATTCAATTCAATTCAATTCAATTCAATTCAATTCAATTCAATTCAATTCAATTCAATTCAATTCAATTCAATTCAATTCAATTCAATTCAATTCAATTCAATTCAATTCAATTCAATTCAATTCAATTCAATTCAATTCAATTCAATTCAATTCAATTCAATTCAATTCAATTCAATTCAATTCAATTCAATTCAATTCAATTCAATTCAATTCAATTCAATTCAATTCAATTCAATTCAATTCAATTCAATTCAATTCAATTCGATTCGATTCGATTCGATTCGATTTAATTCAATTCAATTCAATTCAATTCAATTCAATTCAATTCAATTCAATTCAATTCAATTCAATTCAATTCAATTCAATTCAATTCAATTCAATTCAATTCAATTCAATTCAATTCAATTCAATTCAATTCAATTCAATTCAATTCAATTCAATTCAATTCAATTCAATTCAATTCAATTTAATTCAATTCAATTCAATTCAATTCAATTCAATTCAATTCAATTCAATTCAATTCAATTCAATTCAATTCAATTCAATTCAATTCAGATCAATTCAATTCAATTCAATTCAATTCAATTCAATTCAATTCAATTCAATTCAATTCAATTCAATTCAATTCAATTCAATTCAATTCAATTCAATTCAATTCAATTCAATTCATTCAATTTAATTCAATTCAATTCAATTCAATTCAATTCAATTCAATTTAATTCAATTCAATTCAATTCAATTCAATTCAATTCAATTCAATTCAATTCAATTCAATTCAATTCAATTCAATTCAATTCAATTCAATTCAATTTAATTTAATTTAATTTAATTTAATTTAATTTAATTTAATTTAATTTAATTCAATTCAATTCAATTCCATTTAATTTAATTCAATGAAATTCAATGAAATTCAATGCCATTTAATGCAATTCAATGCAATTCAATTTTATTCAATTTTATTCAATTCAATTCCATTCAATTCAATTACATCCAACGCAATTCAATTCGATTCAATTCAATTCAATTCAATTTAATGCTATTTTATGCAATTAAATGCAATTTGATGCAATTCAATGCAATTTAATGCAATTCAATGCAATTCAATAGAATTCAATGCAATATTATGCAATTCTATGCAATTCAATGCAATTCAATGCAATTTAATGCAATGCAATGCAATTCAATGCAATTCAATGCATCTCAATGCAATTCAATGCAATTTAATGCAATTCAATGCAATTCAATGCAATTCTATGCAATTGAATGCAATTAAATGCAATTTAATACAATTCAATGCAATTCAATGCAATTCTATGCAATTCTATGCAATTCAACGCAATTCAATGCAATTCAATGCAATTTATTGCAATTCAATGCAATTTAATGCAATTCAATGCAATTCAATGCAATTCAATGCAATTCAATGCAATTTAATGCAATTCAATGCAATTCGATGCAATTCAATGCAATGCAATGCAATGCAATTCAATTCAATTCAATTCAATTCAATTCAATTCAATTCAATTCAATTCAATTCAATTCAATTTAATTTAATTCAATTCTATTCAATTCAATTCAATTCAATTCAATTCAATTCAATTCAATTCAATTCAATTCAATTCAATTCAATTCAATTCAATTCAATTCAATTCAATTCAATTCAATTCAATTCAATTCAATTCAATTCAATTCAATTCAATTCAATTCAATTCAATTCAATTCAATTCAATTCAATTCAATTCAATTCAATTCAATTCAATTCAATTCAATTCGATTCAATTCAATTCAATTCAATTCAATCCAATTCGATTCAATTCAATTCAATTCGATTCATTTTAATTCAATTCAAGTCAATTCAATTCAATTCAATTCAATTCAATTCAATTCAATTCAATTCAATTCAATTCAAATCAATTCAATTCAATTCAATTCAAT
>CAXAQZ010000518.1:7500-15000 GCA_963971145.1 Sussaba pulchella | reverse complement strand
GCAATTCGATGCAATTCAATGCAATGCAATGCAATGCAATTCAATTCAATTCAATTCAATTCAATTCAATTCAATTCAATTCAATTTAATTTAATTTAATTTAATTCAATTCTATTCAATTCAATTCAATTCAATTCAACTCAATTTAATTTAATTCAATTCAATTCAATTCAATTCAATTCAATTCAATTCAATTCAATTCACTTCAATTCAATTCAATTCGATTCAATTCAATTCAATTCAATTCAATTCAATCCAATTCGATTCAATTCAATTCAATTCGATTCATTTTAATTCAATTCAATTCAATTCAATTCAATTCAATTCAATTCAATTCAATTCAATTCAATTCAATTCAATTCAATTCAAATCAAATCAATTCAATTTAATTCAATTCAATTTAATTCAATTCAATTCAATTCAATTCAATTCAATTCAATTCAATTCAATTCAATTCAATTCAATTCAATTCAATTCAATTCAATTCAATTCAATTCAATTCAATTCAATTCAATTCAATTCAATTCAATTCAATTCAATTCAATTCAATTCAATTCAATTCAATTCAATTCAATTCAATTCAATTCAATTCAATTCAATTCAATTCAATTCAATTCAATTCAATTCAATTCAATTCAATTCAATTCAATTCAATTCAATTCAATTCAATTCAATTCAATTCAATTCAATTCAATTCAATTCAATTCAATTCAATTCAATTCAATTCAATTCAATTCAATTCAATTCAATTCAATTCAATTTAATTTAATTAAATTCAATTCAATTCAATTTCATTTAATTTAATTCAATGAAATTCAATGAAATTTAATGAAATTCAATGAAATTCAATGCAATTTAATGCAATTCAATGCAATTCAATTTTATTTAATTTTATTCAATTCAATTCCATTCAATTCAATTTAATTCAATGCAATTCAATTCGATTCAATTCAATGCAATTCAATTCAATGCTATTCTATGCAATTAAATGCAATTTAATGCAATTCAATGCAATTTAATGCAATTCAATGCAATTCAATAGAATTCAATGCAATATTATGCAATTCTATGCAATTCAATGCAATTCAATGCAATTCAATGCAATTCAATGCAATTCAATGCAATTCAATGCAACTCAATGCAATTCAATGCAATTCAATGCAATTCAATGCAATTCAATGCAATTCAATGCAATTCAATGCAATTCAATGCAATTCAATGCAATTCAATGCAATTCAATGCAATTCAATGCAATTCAATGCAATTCAATGCAATTCAATGCAATTCAATGCAATTCAATGCAATTCAATGCAATTCAACGCAATTCAATGCAATTCAATGCAATTCAATGCAATTCAATGCAATTTAATGCAATTCAATGCAATTCAATGCAATTCAATGCAATTCAATGCAATTCAATGCAATTTAATGCAATTCGATGCAATCAATGCAATGCAATGCAATTCAATTCAATTCAAATCAATTCAATTCAATTCAATTCAATTCAATTCAATTTAATTCAATTCAATTCAATTCAATTTAATTCAATTCAATTCAATTCAATTCAATTCAATTCAATTCAATTCAATTCAATTCAATTCAATTCAACTCAATTCAATTCAATTCAATTTAATTCAATTCAATTCAATTCAATTCAATTCAATTCAAATCAATTCAATTCAATTCAATTCAATTCAATTCAATTCAATTCAATTCAATTCAATTCAATTCAATTCAATTCAATTCAATTCAATTCAATTCAATTCAATTCAATTCAATTCAATTCAATTCAATTCAATTCAATTCAATTCAATTCAATTCAATTCAATTCAATTCAATTCAATTCAATTCAATTCAATTCAATTCAATTCAATTCAATTCAATTCAATTCAATTCAATTCAATTCAATTCAATTCAATTCAATTCAATTCAATTTAATTTAATTCAATTCAATTCAATTCAATTCGATTCAATTCAATTTAATTCAATTCAATGGAATTCGATTCAATTCAATTCAATTCAATTCATTTTAATTCAATTCAATTCAATTCAATTCAATTCAATTCAATTCAATTCAATTCAATTCAATTCAATTCAATTCAATTCAATTCAATTCAATTCAATTCAATTTAATTTAAATCAATTCAATTCAATTCAATTCAATTCAATTCAATTCAATTCAATTCAATTCAATTCAATTTAATTCAATTCAATTCAATTCAATTCAATTCAATTCAATTCAATTCAATTCAATTCAATTCAATTCAATTCAATTCAATTCAATTCAATTCAATTCAATTCAATTCAATTCAATTCAATTCAATTCAATTCAATTCAATTCAATTCAATTCAATTCAATTCA
Organism: Sussaba pulchella; assembly: GCA_963971145.1. Classification (NCBI taxonomy): domain Eukaryota; kingdom Metazoa; phylum Arthropoda; class Insecta; order Hymenoptera; family Ichneumonidae; genus Sussaba; species Sussaba pulchella. Next base: position 12,638 of record CAXAQZ010000518.1, on the reverse strand, counting down.
ATTCAATTCAATTCAATTCAATTCAATTCAATTCAATTCAATTCAATTCAATTCAATTCAATTCAATTCAATTCAATTCAATTCAATTCAATTCAATTCAATTCAATTCAATTCAATTTAAATCAATTCAATTCAATTCAATTCAATTCAATTCAATTCAATTCAATTCAATTCAATTCAATTCAATTCAATTCAATTCAATTCAATTCAATTCAATTCAATTCAATTCAATTCAATTCAATTCAATTCAATTCAATTCAATTCAATTCAATTCAATTCAATTCAATTCAATTCAATTCAATTCAATTCAATTCAATTCAATTCAATTCAACTCAATTCAATTCAATTCAATTCAATTCAATTCAATTCAATTCAATTCAATTCAATTCAATTCAATTCAATTCAATTCAATTCAATTCAATTCAATTCAATTCAATTCAATTCAATTCAATTCAATTCAATTCAATTCAATTCAATTCAATTCAATTCAATTCAATTCAATTCAATTCAATTCAATTCAATTCAATTCAATTCAATTCAATTCAATTCAATTCAATTCAATTCAATTCAATTCAATTCAATTCAATTCAATTCAATTCAATTCAATTCAATTCAATTCAATTCAATTCAATTCAATTCAATTCAATTCAATTCAATTCAATTCAATTCAATTCAATTCAATTCAATTCAATTCAATTCAATTCAATTCAATTCAATTCAATTCAATTCAATTCAATTCAATTCAATTCAATTCAATTCAATTCAATTCAATTCAATTCAATTCAATTCAATTCAATTCAATTCAATTCAATTCAATTCAATTCAATTCAATTCAATTCAATTCAATTCAATTCAATTCAATTCAATTCAATTCAATTCAATTCAATTCAATTCAATTCAATTCAATTCAATTCAATTCAATTCAATTCAATTCAATTCAATTCAATTCAATTCAATTCAATTCAATTCAATTCAATTCAATTCAATTCAATTCAATTCAATTCAATTCAATTCAATTCAATTCAATTCAATTCAATTCAATTCAATTCAATTCAATTCAATTCAATTCAATTCAATTCAATTCAATTCAATTCAATTCAATTCAATTCAATTCAATTCAATTCAATTCAATTCAATTCAATTCAATTCAATTCAATTCAATTCAATTCAATTCAATTCAATTCAATTCAATTCAATTCAATTCAATTCAATTCAATTCAATTCAATTCAATTCAATTCAATTCAATTCAATTCAATTCAATTCAATTCAATTCAATTCAATTCAATTCAATTCAATTCAATTCAATTCAATTCAATTCAATTCAATTCAATTCAATTCAATTCAATTCAATTCAATTCAATTCAATTCAATTCAATTCAATTCAATTCAATTCAATTCAATTCAATTCAATTCAATTCAATTCAATTCAATTCAATTCAATTCAATTCAATTCAATTCAATTCAATTCAATTCAATTCAATTCAATTCAATTCAATTCAATTCAATTCAATTCAATTCAATTCAATTCAATTCAATTCAATTCAATTCAATTCAATTCAATTCAATTCAATTCAATTCAATTCAATTCAATTCAATTCAATTCAATTCAATTCAATTCAATTCAATTCAATTCAATTCAATTCAATTCAATTCAATTCAATTCAATTCAATTCAATTCAATTCAATTCATTTCAATTCAATTCAATTCAATTCAATTCAATTCAATTCAATTCAATTCAATCCAATTCAATTCAATTCAATTCAATTTTATTCAATGCAATTCAATTCAATTCAATTCAATTCAATTTAATTCCATTCAATTCAATTCAATTCAATTAAATTCAATTCAATTCAATTCAATTCAATTCAATTCAATTCAATTTAATTCAATTCAATTCAATTCAATTCAATTCAATTCAATTCAATTCAATTCAATTCAATTCAATTCATTCCAATTCAATTCCATTCAATTCAATTCAATTCAATTCAATTCAATTCGATTCAATTCAATTCAATTCAATTCAATTCAATTCGATCCAATTCGATTCAATTCAATTCAATTCAATTCAATTCAATTCAATTCAATTCAATTCAATTCAATTCAATTCAATTCAATTCAATTCAATTCAATTCAATTCAATTCAATTCAATTCAATTCAATTCAATCCAATTCAATTCAATTCAATTCAATTCAATTTAATTCAATTCAATTCAATTCAATTCAATTCAATTCAATTCAATTCAATTCAATTCAATTCAATTCAATTCAATTCAATTCAATTCAATTCAATTCAATTCAATTCAATTCAATTCAATTCAGTTCAATTCAATTCAACTTAATTCAATTCAATTTAATTCAATTCAATTCAATTCAATTCAATTCAATTCAATTTAATTTAATTCAATTCTATTCAATTCAATTCAATTCAATTCAATTCACTTCAATTTAATTCAATTCAATTCAATTCAATTCAATTCAATTCAATTCAATTCAATTCAATTCAATTCAATTCAATTCAATTCAATTTAATTCAATTCGATTCAATTCAATTCAATTCAATTCAATCCAATTCGATTCAATTCAATTCAATTCGATTCATTTTAATTCAATTCAATTCAATTCAATTCAATTCAATTCAATTCAATTCAATTCAATTCAATTCAATTCAATTCAATTCAATTCAATTCAATTCAATTCAATTCAATTCAATTCAATTCAAATCAATTCAATTTAATTCAATTCAATTTAATTCAATTCAATTCAATTCAATTCAATTCAATTCAATTCAATTCAATTCAATTCAATTCAATTCAATTCAATTCAATTCAATTCAATTCAATTCAATTCAATTCAATTCAATTCAATTCAATTCAATTCAATTCAATTCAATTCAATTCAATTCAATTCAATTCAATTCAATTCAATTCAATTCAATTCAATTCAATTCAATTCAATTCAATTCAATGCAATTCAATTCGATTCAATTTAATGCAATTCAATTCAATGCTATTCTATGCAATTGAATGCAATTTAATGCAATTCAATGCAATTTAATGCAATTCAATGCAATTCAATAGAATTCAATGCAATATTATGCAATTCTATGCAATTCAATTCTATGCAATTCAATGCAATTCTATGCAATTCAATGCAATTCAATGCAATTCAATGCAATTCAATGCAATTCAATGCAATTCAATGCAATTCAATGCAATTCAATGCAATTCAATGCAATTCAATGCAATTCAATGCAATTCAATGCAATTCAATGCAATTCAATGCAATTCAATGCAATTCAATGCAATTCAATGCAATTCAATGCAATTCAATGCAATTCAATGCAATTCAATGCAATTCAATGCAATTCAATGCAATTCAATGCAATTCAATGCAATTCAATGCAATTCAATGCAATTTAATGCAATTCAATGCAATTCAATGCAATTAAACGCAATTCAATGCAATTCAATGCAATTCAATGCAATTCAATGCAATTTAATGCAATTCAATGCAATTCAATGCAATTCAATGCAATTCAATGCAATGCAATGCAATTCAATTCAATTCAAATCAATTCAATTCAATTCAATTCAATTCAATTCAATTCAATTTAATTCAATTTAATTCAATTTAATTCAATTCAATTCAATTCAATTCAATTCAATTCAATTCAATTCAATTCAATTCAATTCAATTCAATTCAATTCAATTCAATTCAATTCAATTCAATTCAATTCAATTCAATTCAATTCAATTCAATTCAATTCAATTCAATTCAATTCAATTCAATTCAATTCAATTCAATTCAATTCAATTCAATTCAATTCAATTCAATTCAATTCAATTCAATTCAATTCAATTCAATTCAATTCAATTCAATTCAATTCAATTCAATTCAATTCAATTCAATTCAATTCAATTCAATTCAATTCAATTCAATTCAATTCAATTCAATTCAATTCAATTCAATTCAATTCAATTCAATTCAATTCAATTCAATTCAATTCAATTCAATTCAATTCAATTCAATTCAATTCAATTCAATTCAATTCGATTCAATTCAATTTAATTCAACTAAATGGAATTCGATTCAATTCAATTCAATTCAATTCAATTCAATTTAATTCAATTCAATTCAATTCAATTCAATTCAATTCAATTCAATTCAATTCAATTTAAATCAATTCAATTCAATTCAATTCAATTCAATTCAATTCAATTCAATTCAATTCAATTCAATTCAATTCAATTCAATTCAATTCAATTCAATTCAATTCAATTCAATTCAATTCAATTCAATTTAATTCAATTCAATTCAATTCAATTCAATTCAATTCAATTCAATTCAATTCAATTCAATTCAATTCAATTCAATTCAATTCAATTCAATTCAATTCAATTCAATTCAATTTAGACCAATTCAATTCAATTCAATTCAATTCAATTCAATTCAATTCAATTCAATTCAATTCAATTCAATTCAATTCAATTCAATTCAATTCAATTCAATTCAATTCAATTCAATTCAATTCAATTCAATTTAATTCAATTCAATTCAATTCAATTCAATTCAATTCAATTCAATTCAATTCAATTCAATTTAATTCAATTCAATTCAATTCAATTCAATTCAATTCAATTCAATTCAATTCAATTCAATTCAATTCAATTCAATTCAATTCAATTCAATTCAATTCAATTCGATTCAATTCAATTCAATTCAATTCAATTCAATTCAATTCAATTCAATTCAATTCAATTTAATTCAATTCAATTCAATTCAATTCAATTCAATTCAATTCAATTCAATTCAATTCAATTCAATTCAATTCAATTCAATTCAATTCATTTCAATTCAATTCAATTTAATTCAATTCAATTCGATTCAATTCAATTCAATTCAATTCAATTCAATTCAATTCAATTTAATTTAATTCAATTCAATTCAATTCAATTCAATTCAATTCAATTCAATCCAATTCAATTCAATTCAATTCAATTCAATTCAATTCAATTTAATTCAATTCATTTCAATTCAATTCAATTCAATTCAATTCAATTCAATTCAATTCAATTCAATTCAATTCAATTCAATTCAATTCAATTCAATTCAATTCAATTCAATTTAATTCAATT
>CAXAQZ010000518.1:0-2500 GCA_963971145.1 Sussaba pulchella | reverse complement strand
CAATTCAATTCAATTCAATTCAATTCAATTCAATTCAATTCAATTCAATTTAATTCAATTCAATTCAATTCAATTCAATTCAATTCAATTCAATTTAATTCAATTCAATTCAATTCAATTCAATTCAATTCAATTCAATTCAATTCAATTCAATTCAATTCAATTCAATTTAATTCAATTCAATTCAATTCAATTCAATTCAATTCAATTCAATTCATTTCAATTCAATTCAATTCAATTCAATTCAATTCAATTCGATTCAATTCAATTCAATTCAATTCAATTCAATTCAATTTAATTTAATTCAATTCAATTCAATTCAATTCAATTCAATTCAATTCAATTCAATTCAATTCAATTTAATTCAATTCAATTCAATTCAATTCAATTCAATTCAATTTAATTCAATTTAATTCAATTCAATTCAATTCAATTCAATTCAATTCAATTCAATTCAATTCAATTCAATTCAATTCAATTCAATTCAATTCAATTCAATTCAATTCAATTCAATTCAATTCAATTCAATTCAATTCAATTCAATTCAATTTAATTCAATTCAATTCAATTCAATTCAATTCAATTTAATTCAATTTAATTCAATTCAATTCAATTCAATTCAATTCATCTCAATTCAATTCAATTCAATTCAATTCAATTCAATTCAATTCAATTCAATTCAATTCAATTCAATTCAATTCAATTCAATTCAATTCAATTCAATTCAATTCAATTCAATTCAATTCAATTCAATTCAATTCAATTCAATTCAATTCAATTCAATTCAATTCAATTCAATTCAATTCAATTCAATTCAATTCAATTCAATTCAATTCAATTCAAGTCAATTCAATTCAATTCAATTCAATTCAATTCAATTCAATTCAATTTAATTCAATTCAATTCAATTCAATTCAATTCAATTCAATTCAATTCAATTTAATTCAATTCAATTCAATTCAATTCAATTCAATTCAATTCAATTCAATTCAATTCAATTTAATTCAATTCAATTCAATTCAATTCAATTCAATTCAATTCAATTCAATTCAATTCAATTCAATTTAATTCAATTTAATTCAATTTAATTAAATTAAATTCAATTCAATTCAATTCAATTCAATTCAATTCAATTCAATTCCATTCCATTCAATTCAATTCAATTCAATTCAATTTAATTCAATTCAATTCAATTCAATTCAATTTAATTCAATTCAATTTAATTCAACTCAATTCAATTCAATTCAATTCAATTCAATTCAATTCAATTAAATTCAATTCAATTCAATTCAATTTAATTCAATTCAATTCAATTCAATTCAATTCAATTTAATTCAATTTAATTCAATTCAATTCCATTCAATTTAATTCAATTTAATTCAATTCAATTCAATTTCATTTAATTTAATTCAATGAAATTCAATGAAATTCAATGCAATTTAATGCAATTCAATGAAATTCAATGAAATTCAATGAAATTCAATGCAATTTAATGCAATTCAATGCAATTCAATTTTATTCAATTTTATTTAATTCAATTCCATTCAATTCAATTTAATTCAATGCAATTCAATTCGATTCAATTTAATTCAATTCAATTCAATGCAATTCAATGCAATTCAATGCAATTTAATGCATCTCAATGCAATTCAATGCAATTCAATGCAATTCAATGCAATTCTATGCAATTGAATGCAATTAAATGCAATTTAATACAATTCAATGCAATTCAATGCAATTCTATGCAATTCTATGCAATTCTATGCAATTCAACGCAATTCAATGCAATTCGATGCAATTTATTGCAATTCAATGCAATTTAATGCAATTCAATGCAATTTAATGCAATTCAATGCAATTCAATGCAATTCAATGCAATTCAATGCAATTCAATGCAATTCGATGCAATTCAATTCAATTCAATTCAATTCAATTTAATTCAATTCAATTCAATTTAAATCAATTCAATTCAATTCAATTCAACTCAATTCAATTCAATTCAATTCAATTCAATTCAATTCAATTCAATTCAATTCAATTCAATTCGATTCAATTCAATTTAATTCAATTCAATCCAATTCGATTCAATTCAATTCAATTCAATTCAATTCATTTTAATTCAATTCAATTCAATTCAATTCAATTTAATTCAATTTAATTCAATTCCATTCAATGCAATTCAATGCAATTCAATGCAATTCAATGCAATTCAATGCAATTCAATGCAATTCAATGCAATTCAATGCAATTCAATGCAATTCTATGCAATTGAATGCAATTAAATGCAATTTAATACAATTCAATGCAATTCAATGCAATTCTATGCAATTCTATGCAATTCAACGCAATTCAATGCAATTCGATGCAATTTATTGCAATTCAATGCAATTTAATGCAATTTAATGCAATTCAATTCAATTCAATTCAATTCAATTCAATTCAATTCAATTCAATTCAATTCAATTCAATTCAATTCAATTCAATTCAATTCAATTCAATT
>CAXAQZ010000516.1:92500-98306 GCA_963971145.1 Sussaba pulchella | reverse complement strand
GAATAAATGAATAAATGAATAAATGAATAAATGAATAAATGAATAAATGAATAAATGAATAAATGAATAAATGAATAAATGAATAAATGAATAAATGAATAAATGAATAAATGAATAAATGAATAAATGAATAAATGAATAAATGAATAATGAATAAATGAATAAATGAATAAATGAATAAATGAATAATGAATAAATGAATAAATGAATTAATGAATGAATGAATAAATAAATAAATGAATAAATGAATAAATGAATACATGAATAAATGAATAAATGAATAAATGAATAAATGATCAAATGAATAAATGAATAAATGAATAAATGAATAAATGAATAAATGAATAAATGAATAAATGAATAAATGAATAAATGAATAAATGAATAAATGAATAAATGAATAAATGAATAAATGAATAAATGAATAAATGAATAAATGAATAAATGAATAAATAAATAAATGAATAATCGAATGAATGAATAAATGAATAAATGAATAAATGAATAAATGAATAAATGAATAAATGAATAAATGAATAATTGAATAAATGAATGAATGAATAAATGAATAAATGAATAAATGAATAAATGAATAAATGAATGAATAAATAAATGAATAAATGAATAAATGAATAAATGAAGAAATGAATAAATGAATAAATGAATAAATGAATAAATGAATGAATGAATGAATGAATAAATGAATAAATGAATAAATAAATAAATGAATAAATGAATGAATGAATAAATGAATAAATGAATAAATGAATGAATGAATAAATGAATAAATGAATAAATGAATAAATGAATTAATTAATAAATGAATAAATGAATAAATGAATAAATAAATAAATGAATAAATGAATAAATGAATAAATGAATAAATGAATAAATGAATAAATGAATAAATGAATAAATGAATAAATGAATAAATGAATAAATGAATAAATGAATAAATGAATAAATGAATAAATGAATAAATGAATAAATGAATAAATGAATAAATAAATAAATAAATAAATGAATAAATGAATAAATAAATAAATGAATAAATAAATAAATGAATAAATGAATAAATGAATAAATGAATAAATGAATAAATGAATAAAGGAATAAATAAATAAATGAATAAATGAATAAATGAATAAATGAATAAATGAATGAATGAATAAATGAATAAATGAATAAATGAATAAATGAATAAATGAATAAATGAATAAATGAATAAATGAATGAATGAATAAATGAATAAATGAATAAATGAATAAATAAATAAATTAATAAATGAATAAATGATCAAATGAATAAATGAATAAATGAATAAATGAATAAATGAATAAATAAATAAATGAATAAATGAATAAATGAATAAATGAATAAATGAATAAATGAATAAATGAATAAATGAATAAATGAATAAATGAATAAATGAATAAATGAATAAATGAATAAATGAATAAATGAATAAATGAATAAATGAATAAATGAATAAATGAATAAATGGATAAATGAATAAATGAATAAATGAATAAATGAATAAATAAATAAATGAATAAATGAATAAATGAATAAATGAATAAATGAATAAATGAATAAATGAATAAATGAATAAATGAATAAATGAATAAATGAATAAATGAATAAATGAATAAATGAATAAATAAATGAATGAATAAATAAATAAATGAATAAATGAATAAATTAACAAATGAATAAATGAGAGAATGAATAAATAAATAAATGAATGAATAAATAAATGAATAAATTAAATAAATAAATAAATGAATACATGAATAAATGAATAAATGAATAAATAAATAAATGAATAAATGAATGAATGAATAAATGAATAAATGAATAAATGAATGAATGAATAAATGAATAAATGAATAAATGAATAAATGAATAAATGAATAAATGAATAAATGAATAAATGAATAAATGAATAAATGAATAAATGAATAAATGAATAAATGAATAAATAAATAAATGAATAAATGAATAAATGAATAAATGAATAAATGAATAAATGAATAAATAAATAAATGAATAAATGAATGAATGAATAAATGAATAAATGAATAAATGAATAAATGAATAAATGAATAAATGAATAAATGAATAAATGAATAAATGAATAAATGAATAAATGAATAAATGAATAAATGAATAAATGAATAAATGAATAAATAAATAAATGAATAAATGAATAAATAAATAAATGAATGAATGATTAAATAAATGAATGAATAAATGAATAAATGAATAAATGAATAAATGAATAAATGAATAAATGAATAAATAAATGAATGAATAAATGAATAAATGAATAAATGAATAAATGAATAAATGAATGAATGAATAAATGAATAAATGAATAAATGAATAAATGAATGAATGAATAAATGAATAAATGAATAAATGAATGAATGAATGAATGAAGGAATGAATAAATGAATGAATGAATAAATAAATACATGAATAAATGAATAAATAAATGAATGAAAAAATGAATAAATGAATAAATCAATTAATTAATGAATGAATAAATGAAAAAATGAATAAATCATTAAATGAATAAATGAATAAATAAATAAATGAATGAATGAATAAATAAATAAATAAATAAATGAATTAATGAACAAATGAATAAATGAATAAATGAATAAATGAATAAATAAATAAATGAATAAATGAATAAATGAATAAATGAATAAATGAATAAATGAATAAATGAATAAATGAATAAATGAATAAATGAATAAATGAATAAATGAATAAATGAATAAATGAATAAATGAATAAATGAATAAATGAATAAATGAATAAATGAATAAATGAATAAATGAATAAATGAATAAATGAATAAATGAATAAATGAATAAATGAATAAATGAATAAATGAATAAATGAATAAATGAATAAATGAATAAATGAATAAATGAATAAATGAATAAATGAATGAATGAATGAATGAATAAATGAATAAATGAATAAATGAATAAATGAATAAATGAATAAATGAATAAATGAATAAATGAATAAATGAATAAATGAATAAATGAATAAATGAATAAATGAATAAATGAATAAATGAATAAATGAATAAATGAATAAATAAATAAATAAATCAATGAATAAATGAATAAATGAATAAATGAATAAATGAATAAATAAATAAATGGATGAATGAATAAATGAATCAATGAATAAATGAGTAAATGAATAAATGAATGAATAAATAAATAAATGAATGATTGGATAAATCAATAAATAAATGAATAAATGAATAGATGAATAAATAAATAAATGAATAAATGAATAAATGAATAAATGAATGAATGAATAAATGAATAAATAAATAAATAAATAAATGAATAAATGAATAAATGAATAAATTAATAAATGAATAAATGAATAAATGAATAAATGAATAAATGAATAAATGAATAAATGAATAAATGAATAAATGAATAAATGAATAAATGAATAAATAAATAAATGAATAAATGAATAAATGAATAAATGAATAAATGAATAAATGAATAAATGAATAAATGAATAAATGAATAAATGAATAAATGAATAAATGAATAAATGAATGAATGAATACATGAATAAATGAATAAATGAATAAATGGATAAATGATCAAATGAATAAATGAATAAATGAATAAATGAATAAATGAATAAATGAATAAATGAATAAATGAATAAATGAATAAATGAATAAATGAATAAATAAATAAATGAATAAATGAATAAATGAATAAATGAATAAATGAATAAATGAATAAATGAATAATTGAATAATCGAATAAATGAATAAATGAATAAATGAATAAATGAATAAATGAATAAATGAATAATTGAATAAATGAATAAATGAATGAATGAATAAATGAATAAATGAATAAATGAATGAATAAATAAATGAATAAATGAATAAATGAATAAATGAATAAATGAATAAATGAATAAATGAATAAATGAATAAATGAATAAATGAATAAATGAATAAATGAATAAATGAATAAATGAATAAATGAATAAATGAATGAATGAATGAATGAATAAATGAATAAATGAATAAATGAATAAATGAATAAATGAATAAATGAATAAATGAATAAATGAATAAATGAATAAATGAATAAATGAATAAATGAATAAATGAATAAATGAATAAATGAATAAATGAATAAATGAATAAATAAATAAATAAATCAATGAATAAATGAATAAATGAATAAATGAATAAATGAATAAATAAATAAATGGATGAATGAATAAATGAATCAATGAATAAATGAGTAAATGAATAAATGAATGAATAAATAAATAAATGAATGATTGGATAAATCAATAAATAAATGAATAAATGAATAGATGAATAAATAAATAAATGAATAAATGAATAAATGAATAAATGAATGAATGAATAAATGAATAAATAAATAAATAAATAAATGAATAAATGAATAAATGAATAAATTAATAAATGAATAAATGAATAAATGAATAAATGAATAAATGAATAAATGAATAAATGAATAAATGAATAAATGAATAAATGAATAAATGAATAAATAAATAAATGAATAAATGAATAAATGAATAAATGAATAAATGAATAAATGAATAAATGAATAAATGAATAAATGAATAAATGAATAAATGAATAAATGAATAAATGAATGAATGAATACATGAATAAATGAATAAATGAATAAATGGATAAATGATCAAATGAATAAATGAATAAATGAATAAATGAATAAATGAATAAATGAATAAATGAATAAATGAATAAATGAATAAATGAATAAATGAATAAATAAATAAATGAATAAATGAATAAATGAATAAATGAATAAATGAATAAATGAATAAATGAATAATTGAATAATCGAATAAATGAATAAATGAATAAATGAATAAATGAATAAATGAATAAATGAATAATTGAATAAATGAATAAATGAATGAATGAATAAATGAATAAATGAATAAATGAATGAATAAATAAATGAATAAATGAATAAATGAATAAATGAATAAATGAATAAATGAATAAATGAATAAATGAATAAATGAATAAATGAATGAATGAATAAATGAATTAATGAATAAAAGAATTAATGAATAAATAAATAAATGAATAAATGAATGAATGAATAAATGAATAAATGAATAAATGAATGGATAAATAAATGAATAAATGAATGAATGAATAAATGAAATAATTAATAAATGAATAAATGAATAAATGAATAAATAAATAAATGAATAAATGAATAAATGAATAAATGAATAAATGAATAAATGAATAAATGAATAAATGAATAAATGAATAAATGAATAAATGAATAATTGAATAAATGAATAAATAAATAAATGAATAAATGAATAAATGAATAAATGAATAAATGAATAAATGAATAAATGAATAAATGAATAAATGAATAAATGAATAAATGAATAAATAAATAAATGAATAAATGAATAAATGAATGAATGAATAAATGAATAAATGAATAAATGAATAAATGAATAAATGAATAAATGAATAAATGAATAAATGAATAAATGAATAAATGAATAAATGAATAAATGAATAAATGAATAAATGAATAAATGAATAAATGAATAAATGAATAAATAAATAAATAAATAAATGAATAAATGATCAAATGAATAAATGAATAAATGAATAAATGAATAAATGAATAAATAAATAAATGAATAAATGAATAAATGAATAAATGAATAAATGAATAAATGGATAAATGAATGAATGAATAAA
>CAXAQZ010000516.1:55000-60000 GCA_963971145.1 Sussaba pulchella | reverse complement strand
GTGAATGAATGAATAAATGAATAAATGAATAAATGAATAAATGAATAAATGAATAAATGAATAAATAAATAAATAAATAAATGAATAAATGAATAAATGAATAAATGAATAAATGAATAAATGAATAAATGAATAAATGAATAAATGAATAAATGAATAAATGAATAAATGAATAAATGAATAAATGAATAAATGAATAAATGAATAAATGAATAAATGAATAAATGAATAAATGAATAAATGAATAAATGAATAAATGAATAAAGGAATAAATGAATGAATGAATAAATGGATAAATGAATAAATGGATAAATGAATGAATGAATAAATGAATAAATGAATAAATGAATGAATAAATAAATGAATAAATGAATGAATGAATAAATGAATAAATGAATAAATGAATAAATAAATAAATGAATAAATGAATAAATGAATAAATGAATAAATGAATAAATGAATAAATGAATAAATGAATAAATGAATAAATGAATAAATGAATAAATGAATAAATGAATAAATGAATAAATGAATAAATGAATAAATGAATAAATGAATAAATGAATAAATGAATAAATGAATAAATGAATAAATGAATAAATGAATAAATGAATAAATGAATAAATAAATAAATGAATAAATGAATAAATGAATAAATGAATAAATGAATAAATGAATAAATGAATAAATGAATAAATGAATAAATGAATAAATGAATGAATGAATAAATAAATAAATGAATAAATGAATAAATGAATACATGAATAAATGAATAAATGAATAAATGAATAAATGATCAAATGAATAAATGAATAAATGAATAAATGAATAAATGAATAAATGAATAAATGAATAAATGAATAAATGAATAAATGAATAAATGAATAAATGAATAAATGAATAAATGAATAAATGAATAAATGAATAAATGAATAAATAAATAAATGAATAATCGAATGAATGAATAAATGAATAAATGAATAAATGAATAAATGAATAAATGAATAAATGAATAAATGAATAATTGAATAAATGAATGAATGAATAAATGAATAAATGAATAAATGAATAAATGAATAAATGAATGAATAAATAAATGAATAAATGAATAAATGAATAAATGAAGAAATGAATAAATGAATAAATGAATAAATGAATAAATGAATGAATGAATGAATGAATAAATGAATAAATGAATAAATAAATAAATGAATAAATGAATGAATGAATAAATGAATAAATGAATAAATGAATGAATGAATAAATGAATAAATGAATAAATGAATAAATGAATTAATTAATAAATGAATAAATGAATAAATGAATAAATAAATAAATGAATAAATGAATAAATGAATAAATGAATAAATGAATAAATGAATAAATGAATAAATGAATAAATGAATAAATGAATAAATGAATAAATGAATAAATGAATAAATGAATAAATGAATAAATGAATAAATGAATAAATGAATAAATGAATAAATAAATAAATAAATAAATGAATAAATGAATAAATAAATAAATGAATAAATAAATAAATGAATAAATGAATAAATGAATAAATGAATAAATGAATAAATGAATAAAGGAATAAATAAATAAATGAATAAATGAATAAATGAATAAATGAATAAATGAATGAATGAATAAATGAATAAATGAATAAATGAATAAATGAATAAATGAATAAATGAATAAATGAATGAATGAATAAATGAATAAATGAATAAATGAATAAATAAATAAATTAATAAATGAATAAATGATCAAATGAATAAATGAATAAATGAATAAATGAATAAATGAATAAATAAATAAATGAATAAATGAATAAATGAATAAATGAATAAATGAATAAATGAATAAATGAATAAATGAATAAATGAATAAATGAATAAATGAATAAATGAATAAATGAATAAATGAATAAATGAATAAATGAATAAATGAATAAATGAATAAATGAATAAATGGATAAATGAATAAATGAATAAATGAATAAATGAATAAATAAATAAATGAATAAATGAATAAATGAATAAATGAATAAATGAATAAATGAATAAATGAATAAATGAATAAATGAATAAATGAATAAATGAATAAATGAATAAATGAATAAATAAATGAATGAATAAATAAATAAATGAATAAATGAATAAATTAACAAATGAATAAATGAGAGAATGAATAAATAAATAAATGAATGAATAAATAAATGAATAAATTAAATAAATAAATAAATGAATACATGAATAAATGAATAAATGAATAAATAAATAAATGAATAAATGAATGAATGAATAAATGAATAAATGAATAAATGAATGAATGAATAAATGAATAAATGAATAAATGAATAAATGAATAAATGAATAAATGAATAAATGAATAAATGAATAAATGAATAAATGAATAAATGAATAAATGAATAAATAAATAAATGAATAAATGAATAAATGAATAAATGAATAAATGAATAAATGAATAAATAAATAAATGAATAAATGAATGAATGAATAAATGAATAAATGAATAAATGAATAAATGAATAAATGAATAAATGAATAAATGAATAAATGAATAAATGAATAAATGAATAAATGAATAAATGAATAAATGAATAAATGAATAAATGAATAAATAAATAAATGAATAAATGAATAAATAAATAAATGAATGAATGATTAAATAAATGAATGAATAAATGAATAAATGAATAAATGAATAAATGAATAAATGAATAAATAAATGAATGAATAAATGAATAAATGAATAAATGAATAAATGAATAAATGAATGAATGAATAAATGAATAAATGAATAAATGAATAAATGAATGAATGAATAAATGAATAAATGAATAAATGAATGAATGAATGAATGAAGGAATGAATAAATGAATGAATGAATAAATAAATACATGAATAAATGAATAAATAAATGAATGAAAAAATGAATAAATGAATAAATCAATTAATTAATGAATGAATAAATGAAAAAATGAATAAATCATTAAATGAATAAATGAATAAATAAATAAATGAATGAATGAATAAATAAATAAATAAATAAATGAATTAATGAACAAATGAATAAATGAATAAATGAATAAATGAATAAATGAATAAATGAATAAATGAATAAATGAATAAATGAATAAATGAATAAATGAATAAATGAATAAATGAATAAATGAATAAATGAATAAATGAATAAATGAATAAATGAATAAATGAATAAATGAATAAATGAATAAATGAATAAATGAATAAATGAATAAATGAATAAATGAATAAATGAATAAATGAATAAATGAATAAATGAATAAATGAATAAATGAATAAATGAATAAATGAATAAATGAATAAATGAATAAATGAATAAATGAATAAATGAATAAATGAATGAATGAATGAATGAATAAATGAATAAATGAATAAATGAATAAATGAATAAATGAATAAATGAATAAATGAATAAATGAATAAATGAATAAATGAATAAATGAATAAATGAATAAATGAATAAATGAATAAATGAATAAATGAATAAATGAATAAATAAATAAATAAATCAATGAATAAATGAATAAATGAATAAATGAATAAATGAATAAATAAATAAATGGATGAATGAATAAATGAATCAATGAATAAATGAGTAAATGAATAAATGAATGAATAAATAAATAAATGAATGATTGGATAAATCAATAAATAAATGAATAAATGAATAGATGAATAAATAAATAAATGAATAAATGAATAAATGAATAAATGAATAAATGAATGAATGAATAAATGAATAAATAAATAAATAAATAAATGAATAAATGAATAAATGAATAAATTAATAAATGAATAAATGAATAAATGAATAAATGAATAAATGAATAAATGAATAAATGAATAAATGAATAAATGAATAAATGAATAAATGAATAAATAAATAAATGAATAAATGAATAAATGAATAAATGAATAAATGAATAAATGAATAAATGAATAAATGAATAAATGAATAAATGAATAAATGAATAAATGAATAAATGAATGAATGAATACATGAATAAATGAATAAATGAATAAATGGATAAATGATCAAATGAATAAATGAATAAATGAATAAATGAATAAATGAATAAATGAATAAATGAATAAATGAATAAATGAATAAATGAATAAATAAATAAATGAATAAATGAATAAATGAATAAATGAATAAATGAATAAATGAATAAATGAATAATTGAATAATCGAATAAATGAATAAATGAATAAATGAATAAATGAATAAATGAATAAATGAATAATTGAATAAATGAATAAATGAATGAATGAATAAATGAATAAATGAATAAATGAATGAATAAATAAATGAATAAATGAATAAATGAATAAATGAATAAATGAATAAATGAATAAATGAATAAATGAATAAATGAATAAATGAATGAATGAATAAATGAATTAATGAATAAAAGAATTAATGAATAAATAAATAAATGAATAAATGAATGAATGAATAAATGAATAAATGAATAAATGAATGGATAAATAAATGAATAAATGAATGAATGAATAAATGAAATAATTAATAAATGAATAAATGAATAAATGAATAAATAAATAAATGAATAAATGAATAAATGAATAAATGAATAAATGAATAAATGAATAAATGAATAAATGAATAAATGAATAAATGAATAAATGAATAATTGAATAAATGAATAAATAAATAAATGAATAAATGAATAAATGAATAAATGAATAAATGAATAAATGAATAAATGAATAAATGAATAAATGAATAAATGAATAAATGAATAAATAAATAAATGAATAAATGAATAAATGAATGAATGAATAAATGAATAAATGAATAAATGAATAAATGAATAAATGAATAAATGAATAAATGAATAAATGAATAAATGAATAAATGAATAAATGAATAAATGAATAAATGAATAAATGAATAAATGAATA
>CAXAQZ010000516.1:45000-47500 GCA_963971145.1 Sussaba pulchella | reverse complement strand
TACCAAATAAATAAATAAATAAATGGACGGATAAATGAAGAAATGAATAAATGAATAAATTAATAAATAAATACATGAACAAATAAGGTAATGAATAAGTGAATAAATGATTAAATGAATAAATGGATGAATGAATAACCGAATTAAACAATTATCGAATAAATAAATGAATGAATAAATGAACAAATAAATAAATGAATTAATGAATAAATGAATTAATGAATGAATAAATAAATGAATAAATAAACAAATGAATCAATGAATAAATAAATAAATAAATAAATGAATAAATGAATGAATGAATAAATGAATAATTGAATAAATGAATAAATGAATAAATGTATGGATGAATTAATCAATAAATGGATAAATGAATGAATAAATAAATGAATGAATGAATAAATGAATAAATGAATAAATGAATAAATGAATAAATGAATAAATGAATAAATGAATAAATGAATAAATGAATAAATGAATAAATGAATAAATGAATAAATAAATAAATGAATAAATGAATAAATGAATAAATGAATAAATGAATAAATGAATAAATGAATAAATGAATAAATAAATAAATGAATAAATGAATAAATGAATAAATGAATAAATGAATAAATGAATAAATAAATAAATGAATAAATGAATGAATAAATGAATAAATGAATGAATAAATAAATAAATGGATAAATAAATAAATAAATAAATAAATAAAAAAATGAATAAATAAATAAATGAATAAATGAATAAATGATTTGATGAATAAATAAATAAATGTAAAATTGAATAAATGAATGAATGAATAAATGAATAAATAAATAAATGAATAAATCAATAAATGAATAAATAAATAAATGAATAAATCAATAAATGAATAGATAAATAAATGAATAAATGAATGAATGAATAAATGAATCAATGAATGAATGAATAAATGAAAAAATAAATAAGAAAAAGAATAAATAAATAAATAAACGAATAAATACATCAAAGAAAAAATGAATAAATGAATAAATAAATGAATGAATAGATAAATAAATGAATAAATGAATAAATGAATAAATGAATAAATGAATAACTGAATAAATGAATAAATGAATAAATGAATCAATGAATAAATGAATAAATGAATAAATGAATAAATGAATAAATGAATAAATGAATAAATGAATAAATGAATAAATGAATAAATGAATAAATGAATAAATGAATAAATGAATAAATAAATAAATGAATAAATGAATAAATGAATAAATAAATAAATGAATAAATGAATAAATGAATGAATGAATAAATGAATAAATAAATAAATGAATAAATGAATAAATGAATAAATGAATAAATAAAAAAATGAATAAATGAATAAATGAATAGATGAATAAATGAATAAATGAATAAATGAATAAATGAATAAATGAATAAATGAATAAATGAATACATGAATAAATGAATAAATGAATAAATGAATAAATGAATGAATGAATAAATGAATAAATGAATAAATAAATAAATGAATAAATGAATAAATGAATAAATGAATAAATGAATAAATGAATAAATGAATAAATGAATAAATGAATAAATGAATAAATGAATAAATAAATAAATGAATAAATATATAAATGAATAAATGAATAAATGAATGAATCAATGAATGAATAAATGAATAAATGAATAAATGAATAAATGAATAAATGAATAAATGAATAAATGAATAAATGAATAAATGAATAAATGAATAAATGAATAAATGAATAAATGAATAAATGAATAAATGAATAAATGAATAAATGAATAAATGAATAAATGAATAAATGAATAAATGAATAAATGAATAAATGAATAAATGAATAAATGAATAAATGAATAAATGAATAAATGAATAAATGAATAAATGAATAAATGAATAAATGAATAAATGAATAAATGAATAAATGAATAAATGAATAAATGAATAAATGAATAAATGAATAAATGAATAAATGAATAAATGAATAAATGAATAAATGAATAAATGAATAAATGAATAAATGAATAAATGAATAAATGAATAAATGAATAAATGAATAAATGAATAAATGAATAAATGAATAAATGAATAAATGAATAAATGAATAAATGAATAAATGAATAAATGAATAAATGAATAAATGAATAAATGAATAAATGAAAAAATGAATAAATGAATAAATGAATAAATGAATAAATGAATAAATGAATAAATGAATAAATGGATAAATGAATAAATGAATAAACGAATAAATGAATGAATGAATAAATGAATAAATGAATAAATGAATAAATGAATAAATGAATAAATGATCAAATGAATAAATGAATAAATGAATAAATAAATAAATGAATAAATGAATAAATGAATAAATGAATAAATGAATAAATGAATAAATGAATAAATGAATAAATGAATAAATGAATAAATGAATAAATGAATAAATGAATAAATGAATAAATGAATAAATGAATAAATGAATAAATGAAT
>CAXAQZ010000516.1:15000-40000 GCA_963971145.1 Sussaba pulchella | reverse complement strand
AATGAATAAATGAATAAATGAATAAATGAATAAATGAATAAATGAATAAATGAATAAATGAATAAATGAATAAATGAATAAATGAATAAATGAATAAATGAATAAATGAATAAATGAATAAATGAATAAATGAATAAATGAATAAATGAATAAATGAATAAATGAATAAATGAATAAATGAATAAATGAATAAATGAATAAATGAATGAATGAATAAATGAATAAATGAATAAATGAATAAATGAATAAATGAATAAATGAATAAATGAATAAATGAATAAATGAATAAATGAATAAATGAATAAATGAATAAATGAATAAATGAATAAATGAATAAATGAATAAATGAATAAATGAATAAATGAATAAATGAATAAATGAATAAATGAATAAATGAATAAATGAATAAATGAATAAATGAATAAATGAATAAATGAATAAATGAATAAATGAATAAATGAATAAATGAATAAATGAATAAATGAATAAATGAATAAATGAATAAATGAATAAATGAATAAATGAATAAATGAATAAATGAATAAATGAATAAATGAATAAATGAATAAATGAATAAATGAATAAATGAATGAATGAATAAATGAATAAATGAATAAATGAATAAATGAATAAATAAATAAATGAATAAATGAATAAATGAATGAATAAATAAATGAATAAATGAATAAATGAATAAATGAATAAATGAATAAATGAATAAATGAATAAATGAATAAATGAATAAATGAATGAATGAATGAATGAATAAATGAATAAATGAATAAATGAATAAATGAATGAATGAATAAATGAATAAATGAATAAATGAATAAATGAATAAATAAAAAACGAATAAATGAATAAATGAATAAATGAATAAATGAATAAAAGAATAAATGAATAAATGAATGAATGAATAAATGAATAAATGAATAAATGAATAAATGAATAAATGAATAAATGAATAAATGAATAAATGAATAAATGAATAAATGAATAAATGAATAAATGATGAATAAATAAATGAATAAATGAATAAATGAATGAATGAATAAATGAATAAATGAATATATGAATAAATGAATAAATGAATGAATGAATAAATGAATAAATAAATAAATGAATAAATGAATAAATGAATAAATGAATAAATGAATGAATGAATAAATGAATAAATGAATAAATAAATGAATGAATAAATGAATAAATGAATAAATGAATAAATAAATAAATGAATAAATGAATAAATGAATGAATGAATAAATGTATAAATGAATAAATGAATAAATAAATAAACGAATAAATAAATAAATGAATAAATGAATAAATCAATAAAAGAATAAATGAATAAATGAAGAAAATAAATAAATGAATAAATGAATAAATGAATAAATGAATAAATGAATAAATGAATAAATGAATAAATGAACAAATGAATAAATGAATAAATGAATAAATGAATAAATGAATAAATGAATAAATGAATAAATGAATAAATGAATAAATGAATAAATGAATGAATGAATAAATGAATAAATGAATAAATGAATAAATAAATAAATGAATAAATGATCGAATGAATAAATGAATAAATGAATAAATAAATAAATAAATAAATGAATAAATGAATAAATGAATAAATGAATAAATGAATAAATGAATAAATGAATAAATGAATGAATGAATAATCGAATAAATGAATAAATGAATGAATGAATAAATGAATAAATGAATAAATGAATAAATGAATAAATGAATAAATGAATAAATGAATAAATGAATAAATGAATAAATGAATAAATGAATGAATGAATAAATGAATAAATGAATAAATGAATCAATGAAAAAATGAATAAATGAATAAATGAATCAATGAATAAATGAATAAATGGATAAATGAATAAATGAATAAATGAATAAATGAATAAATGAATAAATGAATAAATGAATAAATGAATGAATGAATAAATAAATAAATAAATGAATAAATGGATAAATGAATAAATGAATAAATGAATAAATGAATAAATAAATAAATGAATGAATAAATAAATGAATAAATGAAAAAATGAATAAATGAATAAATGAATAAATGAATAAATGAATAGATGAATAAATGAATAAATGAATAAATGAATAAATGGATAAATGAATAAATAAATAAATAAATAAATGAATAAATGAATAAATGAATAAATGAATAAATGAATAAATAAATAAATGAATAAATGAATGAATGAATAAATGAATAAATGAATAAATGAATAAATGAATAAATGAATAAATGAATAAATGAATAAATAAATAAATGAATAAATGAATGAATGAATAATCGAATAAATGAATAAATGAATGAATGAATAAATGAATAAATGAATAAATAAATAAATGAATAAATGAATAAATGAATAAATGAATAAATGAATAAATAAATAAATGAATAAATGAATAAATGAATGAATGAATTGTTACGTCCTGGGTTTATGCGATGCGCGGGAGTGACGTCAGACGCAACATATTAAACGTTGTTATTTGCTCCGTTTTAAGTGGGAGTGTGCCCACTAGGGATAGGAGCTAGTGTCCGGGTTTAGGATGGGTTGTGTATAACTTTATTTATGGATATTTGAAAGAATGAAGTAAGCGTGTCGTGGCCTCGTTGATAAACTATAACAATGTATTTATTTGTTCTAAACTTTTGAATACTTTTGATATTTTACGCGGTTGACCAACATGGTCGAGCCGCGGAGTTGACTTTTATGTTTGAGCGGACATGACCAACATGGTCAAGCCGCTCATTCACACTTTAATTTGGAGCGGACACGACCAACATGGTCGAGCCGCGGATTACAACCAACTGCTTAAAAATGGAATTAAAGGAGTGCCCTGCACATATTATGAATCAAAGCGCTAACGAGATAACAATCCGCCAGGGCACGGCACGTCACCGAGATGTGCACCGTCTCCTCCGGCTACCGTGAGATCCCATACGTCAGCAAAATTTGTAGACGTCCTACCGTGGGATCTCCGACGGTTGCCGACTCGCACGTTGATTCGGAAAAATATAGAAAAGATTATATTTGTGTAATTAAATATATTTTAATAGTCGGTGCAATACTCCGGACGTAACACCTCCCCCTTTGAGAAGAATGCTATGCCTAGGCTTAGCATTCGGAAGGCGCACAGCCTTAGATTATGTACGGGGTATTGGCACCGTTGATTGACCGTAAGCGGTTTCGGCAAAAAATTAGTATTTTCATTTTGATGATTTTGAATGTGTCTAAAATGTGTTCGGCTGTCATGCCGGTTACACAGAGAACTTTGATTTTTAATATTTATTTTTAGCACCACGAAGAACCTTTCCGTTAAAAACGTTCACTGGCATTTTTTGTTTCAAATGTTCGAAATGTGTTTGGCTGTAGTTCCAAAACACGAGTTTTATGTTGTTTAAAAAACATTTTTGTTCGGCTGGAGTGCCGAAACACGAATTTTTACTTTATTTTGAAAATGTTTAAGATGGATTCGGTTGGAATTCCGAAGCACGAATTGTTTTTTTTTTATTTTTATTTTTATTTTTATTTTTATTTTTATTTTTAAGAATGTTTAAAATGGATTCGGCTGGAGCGCTGAATCACGAATTCTATTTTATTATTGAGATGTGTTTAGCTCTTGTGCCAAAACACAACATTATTTTTTTTTTTTTTTTTTTTTTGAAACGTGTCCGACTGTAGTACCAAAATAAGAATATTATTTTATTTTTCAACTGTTGGAAATGTATCCGGCTGGAGCGCCGAATCACGAATTATGTTTTATTATTGAAATGTGTTTAGGTCTTGTGCCAAAACACAACATTACTTTATTGTTTTTTAAGGGTGTTCGGCTGTAGTACCGAAACAAAAATTTTATTTTATTTTGAAATTGTTTGAAATGTATTCGGCTGGAGCGCCGAATCACGAATTCTATTTTATTATTGAAATGTGTTTAGGTCTTGTGCCAAAACACAACATTACTTTATTGTTTTTGAAGGGTGTTCGGCTGTATTTCCGAAACACTCGAAGATTTTTGCCTTACGCAGTGTTCTGGTTCAAGATGAGGAGATGAAATGCCGCTCAGGTCACCGCCGGTCTGCGGGCTCCAGCATGGGCTGAACTCGAGGTTGAAATGTAGCTTCATCGTCCTTGACTCCATCGCTTCAGGTAGTACCCAGCCAAGCCGAGAAATTGTTTATTTTGAGTCGGATTGGTAGGTCGTAGATATTCGTGTTACACGAACGTATGGTGGTTCTGACTCCGTTGACACTGCGGGATGAACGTCCGTCTGGTTCGTATGGAGGATTTGACCCCATCGTCGCTTCACGTTATTCGTACATCACGTACGTATGGCAGTTCGGGCCCCGTTGACTCTGCGGGATAAACGTCCGTCTGGTTCGTATGGCAGCTCCGACTTCATCGTCGCTTCACGGTGTTGGTCCTTTGCGTTATGGCAGTCCCGGATGTGGAAGCGTCACTCTTCTGAGTTAGCTTGACGTATTTTGTTTGGGCAAGTTTGCCGAAATTGGGAGTGTTCTTTTTTTCATTTTTATTTTATTTTGAAATGTTGAAAAAGTCGGCCGCTGTGCCGAAATACGATTTATTTTATTCTGAAAACGTGTTCGGTTGTTTTGTCGAAACACGATTTATTTTCATTTTAAATATGTTCGGTTTTGTTTTACCGGAACACAAATTTTAATTTTAATTTCAAATCATTCAAGTTGTCGGCCGTGGTGCCGAAACTCGATTTTATTTTATTTTGAAAACGTGTTCGGCTGTTTTTCCGAAACACGAATTTTTATTTTATTTTTTTTTCAAGAAAATATTTTATGGGTGTCCGGCTTTGATTGCGAAACACGAATTCGTGCTGATTTGTCTTCTCGAAGTATTTTCGGCAATTCCGAAAACTCGAAAAAGTTTACCTTTACCGGGTGAGACGAAGTTTATCGTTCTTGATCCCATCGTCGCTTCACGCTGTCGGTTCTTCACGTACGTATGGTCCTTTTGACGTAATTGCCCAGCCTTTAACGTTCTTTGACGTAGCTGGTTCGCTCCCCAAATCGGTTCATCGACCGTTTTGAACATGGTTCAACATATATTCGCTGTTATGCCGGAACACACACAAAATTATAATATTCACTTTTCTGTCAAAAGTGATTAAAATTTGTTCGACTGAATTGTCAAAACAAACGGCGAACTTTTGTATTTTATTCACTGCATGATCGAAAAGTTCACGAAATTTTATTTGAAGTGTGTTCGGTTACGTTACCGATACACACACGAGGAACGTTTGTTTATATTTTTTTTTCACTGTTGATCGCAAAATTTTGTTTTGATTATGTTTGTCGAAAGTCGACGATAATATACAGCCAAGCCGAAAAATTGCTTAATTCGAGTCGGATGGGACTGTAATGCCGAAAAGCGAATTTTATTTTATTTTTTTAATGTTCACCACTTTTATTTTTCGAGTGATTAAAATGTGTTCGGCTACGATGCCGAAACACACGAATTTGTTTTTGTTTATCGCAAAAGTTGAAAACGATTATTTAAAAAAAAATTTTTTTTTGTGTTATGTTCAGCGGCAATGCTGAGACACCCGAGAGGTCAATTCGTCTCTCAAATTTTCTCTTCACAGAAAATGGGTTCAGCTGCAATACCGAATAACACGAATTTTATTTCGTTTTCCCACAAAACTAGGATTTTGTTTAAATTATACTCGGCTATAATTCCGAAGCACACCAGGAAATTTGTATTAAATTTTTTTCCACTGCACTGCAAAAGTTTTACTGATCACCGGACACTGTATCCCACCGCTGCCACCAATAATTATTTAACGTGTTACGTCCTGGGTTTATGCGATGCGCGGGAGTGACGTCAGACGCAACATATTAAACGTTGTTATTTGCTCCGTTTTAAGTGGGAGTGGGCCCACTAGGGATAGGAGCTAGTGTCCGGGTTTAGGATGGGTTGTGTATAACTTTATTTATGGATATTTGAAAGAATGAAGTAAGCGTGTCGTGGCCTCGTTGATAAACTATAACAATGTATTTATTTGTTCTAAACTTTTGAATACTTTTGATATTTTACGCGGTTGACCAACATGGTCGAGCCGCGGAGTTGACTTTTATGTTTGAGCGGACATGACCAACATGGTCAAGCCGCTCATTCACACTTTAATTTGGAGCGGACACGACCAACATGGTCGAGCCGCGGATTACAACCAACTGCTTAAAAATGGAATTAAAGGAGTGCCCTGCACATATTATGAATCAAAGCGCTAACGAGATAACAATCCGCCAGGGCACGGCACGTCACCGAGATGTGCACCGTCTCCTCCGGCTACCGTGAGATCCCATACGTCAGCAAAATTCGTAGACGTCCTACCGTGGGATCTCCGACGGTTGCCCACTCGCACGTTGATTCGGAAAAATATAGAAAAGATTATATTTGTGTAATTAAATATATTTTAATAGTCGGTGCAATACTCCGGACGTAACAGAATAAATGAATGAATGAATAAATGAATAAATGAATAAATGAATGAATGAATAAATGAATGAATGAATAAATGAATAAATGAATAAATGAATAAATAAATAAATGAATAAATGAATAAATGAATAAATGAATAAATGAATAAATGAATAAATGAATAAATGAATAGATGAATAAATGAATAAATGAAGAAATGAATAAATGAATAAATGAATAAATGAATAAATGAATAAATGAATAAATGAGTAAATGAATAAATGAATAAATGAATAAATGAATAAATGAATAAATGAATAAATAAATGAATGAATAAATGAATAAATGAATAAATGAATAAATGAATAAATGAATAAATGAATAAATGAATAAATGAATAAATGAATAAATGAATAAATGAATAAATGAATAAATGAATAAATGAATAAATGAATAAATGAATAAATGAATAAATGAATAAATGAATAAATGAATAAATGAATAAATGAATAAATGAATAAATGAATAAATGAATAAATGAATAAATGAATAAATGAATAAATGAATAAATGAATAAATGAATAAATGAATAAATGAATAAATGAATAAATGAATAAATTAACAAATGAATAAATGAGAGAATGAATAAATAAATAAATGAATAAATAAATAAATGAATGAATAAATAAACGAATAAATGAATAAATGAATAAATGAATAAATGAATAAATGAATAAATGAATAAATGAATGAATGAATAAATGAATAAATGAATAAATGAATAAATGAATAAATGAATAAATGAATAAATCAATAAATCAATAAATCAATAAATCAATAAATGAATAAATGAATAAATGAATAAATGAATAAATGAATAAATGAATAAATGAATAAATGAATAAATGAATAAATGAATAAATGAATAAATGAATAAATGAATAAATGAATAAATGAATAAATGAATAAATGAATGAATAAATGAATGAATAAATGAATAAATTAACAAATGAATAAATGAGAGAATGAATAAATAAATAAATGAATAAATAAATAAATGAATGAATAAATAAATGAATAAATGAATAAATGAATAAATGAATAAATGAATAAATGAATAAATGAATAAATGAATAAATGAATAAATAAATGAATGAATAAATGAATAAATGAATAAATGAATAAATGAATAAATGAATAAATGAATAAATGAATAAATGAATAAATGAATAAATGAATAAATGAATAAATGAATAAATGAATAAATGAATAAATGAATAAATGAATAAATGAATAAATGAATAAATGAATAAATGAATAAATAAATAAATGAATAAATGAATAAATAAATAAATGAATAAATGAATAAATGAATAAATGAATAAATGAATAAATGAATGAATGAATAAATGAATAAATGAATAAATGAATAAATGAATAAATGAATAAATGGATAAATGAATAAATGAATAAATGAATAAATGAATAAATGAATAAATGAATAAATGAATAAATGAATAAATGAATAAATGAATAAATGAATAAATGAATAAATGAATAAATGAATAAATGAATAAATGAATAAATGAATAAATGAATAAATGAATAAATGAATAAATGAATAAATGAATCAATGAATAAATGAATAAATGAATAAATGAATAAATAAATAAATGAATAAATAAATAAATGAATAAATGAATAAATGAATAAATGAATAAATGAATAAATGAATAAATGAATAAATGAATAAATGAATAAATGAATAAATGAATAAATGAATAAATGAATAAATAAATAAATGAATAAATGAATGAATGAATAAATGAATAAATGAATGAATGAATAAATGAATAAATGAATAAACGAATAATTGAATAAATGAATAAATGAATAAATGAATAAATAAATAAATGAATAAATGAATAAATGAATAAATGAATGAATGAATAAATGAATAAATGAATAAATGAATAAATAAATAAATGAATAAATAAATGAATGAATAAATGAATGAATGAATGAATGAATGAATAAATGAATAAATGAATAAATAAATAAATGAATAAATAAATAAATGAATAAATGAATAAATGAATAAATGAATGAATGAATAAATGAATAAATGAATAAATGAATAAATGAATAAATGAATAAATGAATAAATGAATAAATGAATAAATGAATAAATGAATAAATAAATAAATGAATAAATGAATAAATGAATGAATAAATAAATGAATAAATGAATAAATGAATAAATGAATAAATGAATAAATGAATAAATGAATAAATGAATAAATGAATAAATGAATAAATGAATAAATGAATAAATGAATAAATGAATAAATGAATAAATGAATAAATGAATAAATGAGTAAATGAATAAATGAATAAATGAATAAATGAATAAATGAATAAATGAATAAATGAATAAATGAATAAATGAATAAATGAATAAATGAATGAATAAATAAATGAATAAATGAATAAATTAACAAATGAATAAATGAGAGAATGAATAAATGAATAAATGAATAAATAAATAAATGAATGAATAAATAAATAAATAAATGAATAAATGAATAAATGAATAAATGAATAAATGAATAAATGAATAAATGAATAAATGAATAAATGAATAAATGAATAAATGAATAAATGAATAAATGAATAAATGAATAAATGAATAAATGAATAAATGAATAAATGAATAAATGAATAAATGAATAAATGAATGAATGAATAAATGAATAAACGAATAAATGAATAAATGAATAAATGAATGAATGAATAAATGAATAAATGAATAAATGAATAAATGAATAAATGAATAAATGAATAAATGAATAAATGAATAAATGAATAAATGAATAAATGAATAAATGAATAAATGAATAAATGAATAAATGAATAAATGAATGAATGAATAAATGAATAAATGAATAAATGAATGAATGAATAAATGAATAAATAAATAAATGAATGAATGAATAAATGAATAAATGAATAAATGAATAAATGAATAAATGAATAAATGAATAAATGAATAAATAAATAAATGAATAAATGAATGAATGAATAAATGAATAAATGAATAAATGAATAAATGAATAAATGAATAAATGAATAAATGAATAAATGAATAAATGAATAAATGAATAAATGAATAAATGAATAAATGAATAAATGAATGAATGAATAAATGAATAAATGAATAAATGAATAAATAAATAAATGAATAAATAAATAAATAAATAAATGAATAAATGAATGAATAAATAAATGAATAAATGAATAAATGAATAAATGAATGAATGAATGAATGAATAAATGAATAAATAAATAAATGAATAAATGAATAAATGAATGAATGAATGAATGAATAAATGAATAAATAAATAAATGAATAAATAAATAAATGAATAAATGAATGAATGAATGAATGAATAAATTAACAAATGAATAAATGAGAGAATGAATAAATAAATAAATGGATAAATAAATAAATGAATGAATAAATAAATGAATGAATGAATAAATGGATAAATGAATAAATGAATAAATGAATAAATGAATAAATGAATAAATGAATAAATGAATAAATGAATAAATGAATGAATGAATAAATGAATAAACGAATAAATGAATAAAGGAATAAATGAATAAATGAATAAATGAATAAATGAATAAATGAATAAATGAATAAATGAATAAATGAATAAATGAATAAATGAATAAATGAATAAATGAATAAATGAATAAATGAATAAATGAATAAATGAATAAATGAATAAATGAATAAATGAATAAATGAATAAATGAATAAATGAATAAATGAATAAATGAATAAATGAATAAATGAATAAATGAATAAATGAATAAATGAATAAATGAATAAATGAATAAATGAATAAATGAATAAATGAATAAATGAATAAATGAATAAATGAATAAATGAATAAATGAATAAATGAATAAATGAATAAATGAATAAATGAATAAATGAATAAATGAATAAATGAATAAATGAATAAATGAATAAATGAATAAATGAATAAATGAATAAATAAATAAATGAATAAATGAATAAATGAATAAATGAATAAATGAATAAATGAATAAATGAATAAATGAATAAATGAATAAATGAATAAATGAATAAATGAATAAATGAATAAATGAATAAATGAATAAATGAATAAATGAATAAATGAATAAATGAATAAATGAATAAATGAATAAATGAATAAATGAATAAATGAATAAATGAATGAATGAATGAATGAATCAATGAATAAATGAATAAATGAATAAATGAATCAATGAATGAATGAATAAATAAATAAATAAATAAATGAATAAATGAATGAATGAATAAATGAATAAATGATTGGATAAATCAATAAATAAATGAATAAATAAATAGATGAATAAATAAATAAATGAATAAATGAATAAATGAATAAATGGATAAATGAATAAATGAATAAATGAATAAATGAATAAATGAATAAATGAATAAATGAATAAATGAATAAATGAATAAATGAATAAATGAATAAATGAATAAATGAATAAATGAATAAATGAATAAATGAATAAATGAATAAATGAATAAATGAATGAATGAATAAATGAATAAATGAATAAATGAATAAATGAATAAATGAATAAATGAATAAATGAATAAATGAATAAATGAATAAATGAATAAATGAATAAATGAATAAATGAATAAATGAATAAATAAATAAATGAATAAATGAATAAATGAATAAATGAATAAATGAATAAATGAATAAATGAATAAATGAATAAATGAATAAATGAATAAATGAATAAATGAATAAATGAATAAATGAATAAATGAATAAATGAATAAATGAATAAATGAATAAATGAATAAATGAATAAATGAATAAATGAATAAATGAATAAATGAATAAATGAATAAATGAATAAATGAATAAATGAATAAATGAATAAATGAATAAATGAATAAATGAATAAATGAATAAATGAATAAATGAATAAATGAATAAATGAATAAATGAATAAATGAATAAATGAATAAATGAATAAATGAATAAATGAATAAATGAATAAATGAATAAATGAATAAATGAATAAATGAATAAATGAATAAATGAATAAATGAATAAATGAATAAATGAATAAATGAATAAATGAATAAATGAATAAATGAATAAATGAATAAATGAATAAATAAATAAATGAATAAATGAATAAATGAATAAATGAATAAATGAATAAATGAATAAATGAATAAATGAATAAATGAATAAATGAATAAATGAATAAATGAATAAATGAATAAATGAATGAATGAATAAATGAATAAATGAATAGATGAATAAATAAATAAATGAATAAATGAATAAATGAATGAATAAATAAATGAATAAATGAATAAATGAATAAATGAATGAATGAATGAATGAATGAATGAATAAATGAATAAATAAGAAAATGAATAAATGAATAAATGAATGAATGAATAAATGAATAAATAAATAAATGAATAAATAAATAAATGAATAAATGAATGAATGAATGAATGAATAAATGAATAAATGATTGGATAAATCAATAAATAAATGGATAAATAAATAAATGAATAAATGAATAAATGAATAAATGAATAAATGA
This sequence comes from Sussaba pulchella, assembly GCA_963971145.1. NCBI lineage: Eukaryota > Metazoa > Arthropoda > Insecta > Hymenoptera > Ichneumonidae > Sussaba > Sussaba pulchella. The sequence continues at coordinate 27,830 of CAXAQZ010000516.1, read as the reverse complement.
ATAAATGAATAAATGAATAAATGAATAAATGAATAAATGAATAAATGAATAAATGAATAAATGAATAAATGAATAAATGAATAAATGAATAAATGAATAAATGAATAAATGAATAAATGAATAAATGAATAAATGAATAAATGAATAAATGAATAAATGAATAAATGAATAAATGAATAAATAAATAAATGAATAAATGAATAAATGAATAAATGAATAAATGAATAAATGAATAAATGAATAAATGAATAAATGAATAAATGAATAAATGAATAAATGAATAAATGAATAAATGAATAAATGAATGAATAGATAAATGAATAAATGAATAAATGAATAAATGAATGAATGAATGAATAAATGAATAAATAAGAAAATGAATAAATGAATAAATGAATGAATGAATAAATGAATAAATAAATAAATGAATAAATAAATAAATGAATGAATGAATGAATGAATGAATGAATAAATGAATAAATGAATAAATGAATAAATAAATAAACGAATAAATGAATAAATGAATAAATGAATAAATGAATAAATGAATAAAAGAATAAATGAATAAATGAACAAATGAATGAATGAATAAATGAATAAATGAATAAATGAATAAATGAATAAATGAATAAATGAATAAATGAATAAATGAATAAATGAATAAATGAATAAATGAATAAATGAATAAATGAATAAATGAATAAATGAATAAATGAATAAATGAATAAATGAATAAATGAATAAATGAATAAATGAATGAATGAATAAATGAATAAATGAATAAATGAATGAATGAATAAATGAATGAATGAATGAATGAATAAATAAATAAATGAATAAATAAATAAATGAATAAATGAATAAATGAATAAATGAATGAATGAATAAATGAATAAATGAATAAATGAATAAATGAATAAATGAATAAATGAATAAATGAATAAATGAATAAATGAATAAATAAATAAATGAATAAATAAATAAATGAATAAATGAATAAATGAATGAATGAATAAATGAATAAATGAATAAATGAATAAATAAATAAACGAATAAATAAATAAATGAATAAATGAATAAATCAATAAAAGAATAAATGAATAAATGAATAAATGAATAAATGAATAAATGAATAAATGAATAAATGAATAAATGAATAAATGAATAAATGAATAAATGAATAAATGAATAAATGAAGAAATGAATAAATGAATAAATGAATAAATGAATAAATGAATAAATGAATAAATGAATAAATGAATAAATGAATAAATGAATAAATGAATAAATGAATAAATGAATAAATGAATAAATGAATAAATGAATAAATGAATAAATGAATAAATGAATAAATGAATAAATGAATAAATGAATAAATGAATAAATGAATAAATGAATAAATGAATAAATGAATAAATGAATAAATGAATAAATGAATAAATGAATAAATGAATAAATGAATAAATGAATAAATGAATAAATGAATAAATGAATAAATGAATAAATGAATAAATGAATAAATGAATAAATGAGTAAATGAATAAATGAATAAATGAATAAATGAATAAATGAATAAATGAATAAATGAATAAATGAATAAATGAATGAATGAATAAATGAACAAATGAATAAATGAATAAATGAATAAATGAATAAATGAATAAATGAATAAATGAATAAATGAATAAATGAATAAATGAATAAATGAATAAATGAATAAATGAATAAATGAATAAATGAATAAATGAATAAATGAATAAATGAATAAATGAATAAATGAATAAATGAATAAATGAATAAATGAATAAATGAATAAATGAATAAATGAATAAATGAATAAATGAATAAATGAATAAATGAATAAATGAATAAATGAATAAATGAATAAATGAATAAATGAATAAATGAATAAATGAATAAATGAATAAATGAATAAATGAATAAATGAATGAATGAATAAATGAATAAATGAATAAATGAATAAATGAATAAATGAATAAATGAATAAATGAATAAATGAATAAATAAATAAATGAATAAATGAATAAAGGAATAAATGAATAAATGAATAAATGAATGAATGAATGAATGGATGAATGAATAAATGAATTAATGAATAAATGAATAAATGAATAAATGAATAAATGAATAAATGAATAAATGAATAAATGAATAAATGAATAAATGAATAAATGAATAAATGAATAAATGAATAAATGAATAAATGAATAAATGAATAAATGAATAAATGAATAAATGAATAAATGAATAAATGAATAAATGAATAAATGAATAAATGAATAAATGAATAAATGAATAAATGAATAAATGAATAAATGAATAAATGAATGAATGAATAAATGAATAAATGAATAAATGAATAAATGAATAAATGAATAAATGAATAAATGAATAAATGAATAAATGAATAAATGAATAAATGAATAAATGAATAAATGAATAAATGAATAAATGAATAAATGAATAAATGAATAAATGAATAAATGAATAAATGAATAAATGAATAAATGAATAAATGAATAAATGAATAAATGAATAAATGAATAAATGAATAAATAAATAAATGAATAAATGAATAAATGAATAAATGAATAAATGAATAAATGAATAAATGAATAAATGAAAAAATGAATAAATGAATAAATGAATAAATGGATAAATGAATAAATGAATAAATGAATAAATGAATAAATGAATAAATGAATAAATGAATGAATAAATAAATGAATAAATGAATAAATGAATAAATGAAAAAATGAATAAATGAATAAATGAATAAATGGATAAATGAATAGATGAATAAATGAATAAATGAATAAATGAATAAATAAATAAATGAATGAATGAATAAATGAATAAATGAATAAATGAATAAATGAATAGATGAATAAATGAATAAATGAATAAATGAATAAATGGATAAATGAATAAATAAATAAATAAATAAATGAATAAATGAATAAATGAATAAATGAATAAATGAATGAATGAATAAATGAATAAATAAATAAATGAATGAATGAATAAATGAATAAATGAATAAATGAATAAATGAATAAATGAATAAATGAATAAATGAATAAATGAATAAATGAATAAATGAATAAATGAATAAATGAATAAATGAATACATAAATAAATGAATAAATGAATAAATGAATGAATGAATTAATGAATAAATGAATAAATGAATAAATGAATAAATGAATAAATGAATAAATGAATAAATGAATAAATGAATAAATGAATAAATGAATAAATGAATAAATGAATAAATGAATAAATGAATAAATGAATAAATGAATAAATGAATAAATGAATAAATGAATTGTAACGGTAGATATTACGTTACAATGATTAATACGGGCCAAGAGTACGCAAGAAAATTATTAACACGAGAAAATGGGTAAAATCGTTTTTATTCCGCCGCCGTTTGTATATAATCTGTGTTCTATCGTTTCCCCTACATACACCTGTCACTTCGCTCTTTAAATTGTGGGGGACGTGGGGTGGGACGGGGTGTTGTTGTTCTCGATGCGACGTTCCTCTTCACCCCGCGGGGCTACGAAGCTGGCGCGCTGGTGCTTGCAACGGCGATAGGGGTAGCCCCTCTCCTGCCACTCGACGCTCGATCGACGGTCGATACCTCGGTGCTCGCTGTACCCCCTCCGTGCGCCCTGGCTACGGCTGATCGGGTTCTCGCAGCGCTTTGGTTGCCGATACGCCAGTATCGATCCGTCAGCGGATCCCGTTATGAGCAGGGGCACGCTTCTCGCTCTGCCGGAGATGGATGGATAATTATGCCCTTGCTTGCGCTTATGTGGCGCCTCCCCGGAATGTTTGTACGCTGCAACAAATTTAGCAGAAGGGAAAGGACTTGGAATCGTTTTGATTCCAACATAAGCTGCTTCCGGCTTGGCTTGTTTCCTCCTCTTTGGATTCCTCGGTCTCCTCCGTCTATCTTCTCTGTAGCTTCCACGAACTCCACTTTTTCTACGCTGTCTCCAACTGGCTGTTTTCGTCGGCTGGTTTGGTGATGGCTGGAGGTCCGGAGGTTCTGAAACAAATAATTTGACTATCCTGCCAGTTCTCGGGTGGCTCCTTTTATACGAATTCGGGTGCCTCCGACGGTTCGATCCAGTCCTTTGATTGGTCGGAGGCCCCTCCTCTACCGGTGTCTTGTCCGTTGCCACGCGTACGGAAACGTTGGCCGTGGCCCTCCAAGGCCGCTGCGGTGTTGTCGGTTATCTCGTGTACCGAGGTAGCGTTTCACACATTATTGGAAATAATTCCGAAATATTATAATTTCGGAATTATGTGGAGCGTTAGCCGCGGTCTTCCCAAGGCCGTTGTCGATTATCGATTTCTCTATTTTTCGAGGAGCGCTCGCCGCGCGTGCGTCCATGGCCGATGTGACGTATTATTTGTCACATTGCTTCGTTTTCGTTATTTTATTCTATTTATCGATATTTTTCGATAATCGCGGAGCTTACCGCGGTGGCCATAAGGCTGTTGGAGCGGCAACGATGTAGCGTTATACGTTACATTGCCCCCCCATTTTCTGTGACTCTTGGCACAGAAAATCAGCCAATGCCATTACATCTAGCTCATTATTTTTTTCTCTTCTTTTTCCAATTCTTCGGGACCGGGGACACTCGATGAAAGTATGGTTCTGCATCCCTCCGTTCCAGATGATGCACGTACGCCGCCCTTTTTCCATCGGTCTCTCCCTCGGCCAGTTCGTATTTCCCGTCGGTATTTTCTTCTCTCGTTACGCTGCTGCATACTAAGAGCTTTTCTTCGTCTTCCTTCTTCTTTACCCGTTTCCATTCTCCCTCGATCAATTCGGCTATCTTCGTCCCTTGCACCGTCACCTCTCCCTTAACCGCATCGACGACGATTCCCAAACTCACCATCCCGTCGATTCCGATTAATACGGGCCGAAGTAATTTGGGAACAACCAGCATTTGTAACTGGCCGGTTATCCCTTGGACGTCAGCCTCGACCGCGAGCTGCTTCTTGATTTGTGTCGCTCCTCCTCCGAACGGCCCTACCACCTTGGTACTCGTTACCGGAAGGATCGGCAGCTTCCCGAACCGGTCTTTCTCCTGATCGAAAATATCTTCCGACAAGCAACTGACCTCGCTGCCACTGTCAACCAATGCGACGGTTTTCACTCCCGCCAGGTCAACCGGGATCTCCGGGCACCTCGGATGCACATTTCTGTGCCGTCCCCGCTCCTCTCGATCCGATTCCTTACACAGGAACTTGCGTGGATCGTCGAGGAGGGTGTTTATCCGCACCTCCCGGAAATCTGGCGCAGCGTTGACTGCAGCTCGCGTCTCTCCGTCGTTTCTCCTCTCCTTCTGTTTTTCTTTTCTCCTGAGTCTCTTCTCCCTACTTCTCAACTCCTTCTCTTGCCTCTCTATGCCGCTGCTTTTCCCCGTATCTTCTTTCGCCTCTTCTCTCTTCTTCTCTTCTTTCTTCTCTTTTGTCTCCTCGTCTTTCTTCTCTCCTTCTTCCTTTTCTTCTTTCTTCTCTTCTCTCCTCTGTTCTTCTTTCTTTCCTTCTCTCTTCTGTTCTTCTTTCTCCTCTTCTTCCTTCTCATCTCCTTTCTTCTCTTCTTCTTTTTTCTCTTCTTTTTCCTTTTCTTCCGTCTTCTCCGCTTCTTTCTTATTTTCTTTTGTTTCCTTTCTGTCGTTATTTATTTCTATTTTCGCTTCTTCTTTCGGCTTCTTCTCTCTTCTGTTCTTCACCCTTCTCTCTTCTTTTCTTTCTTCTTCTTTTTTCACGCCCGTTGCGCCTCCCCTCGTTGTCGTTTTTACTGGATTTGAGGCTCCGGACGCAACGGTTACGCGTTTCCCGGACCGTTATGCGTTCTAGGCCCCGGCGCGCTCTCCCCGATCATGGCGTTTGGAATAAATGGTCCGGGAGGGATCCATGAGGCCGCCCCCCCATCCATTTGCATCGCCTGCACCGATGCCGGTGCCGGTGGTTGCCACCCTCCGTTCATCTGCATCGCCTGGACCGGCGGTGCAGTCGGTGGTTGCCACCCCATCGGTTGTGATTGCGGAGTTGGCATCGATGGCTGTTGCATTATCTGCCCTTGCCATCTCGGAGGCTGGAATCCTCCATCACGGTGAGGCTTTTGCTCCGGTGGTCGCCATCTTGGTCCCTGTTGCGGCGGTCCATCGTCCCTCCTCTCTCGGTGTGGAGCTGGGAAACTTGGACGTCCGTACGGACGGTTTTCTCGTCTCCGATTGTTCACTGGACCGGAGAGATCAATGCTCTCGAGCAATTCTAGAAATTCTCGCACCGTCCGGATCTGTCGGATCCGAACCGCGCATAAAATTTCGTCATCGAAATGCTTCGCCAAGCATCGAATTATTTCCTCGTCCGTGCGTTTTTCGGCGAGGTCCCGTGCATTTCCGAGCATTAAGGCTGCATACTCGGCCCGTGTCCGGCGCTGCTCATCCGCGCGGTAGCATCCGAATTCCAGATTTCTCCGAACTTTGTTCTGCATTTCCCGAGTCCAGTATCGGGAAATGAAAAGTTCTTTGAAGGTCTCGAGATCGTGCACCTCGTCGCGAATAAGGTGCCACCAATCTTCTGCTGTTCCTTTGAGGGCCTCTGGTAAAACGCTTTTCATCTCCACTCCTGTGCCTGTGCAGTAGGCCTCGAAGTCATGCAAGAAGGCCATTGGTCGTTGTTTCCCGTCCGCGCGGAATACCGGTGTCTTCTGCTTCACGGTCTGTATCCGCGCGACTCCGGTCGCATTCCCGAAGGTCACTCCGAAGGCTGTGGTGTCGTTAGCTGTCGTCGGCCTTTGCTCCAGCCTCTGGATGCGCACGGCGTGATCTTCGATCGCTTCTTGATTTTGCTTTCGAGCTTCCTCGACGATTCTTCGTAACCGTGCCGTAGCCGCTTCAGCTTCCCCCATTTGCCCGAGGATTGTCTCCTGGTCCTTCTTCATTTGTGTCGTTATCTCCGTGATCTTCTCCTTCGTCTTATCTCTTTCTTTTTCCACCACCGAGTTGACGTAGTGGACTAAATTATCGCGCAGAGTTGCCGCCTGCGTCTGGCAGGTTGTCCTTTCTTTTTCCAATCCTGCGGTGCGTTCCGCACTCTCGGTTTGTAGCCGATCCTCTAGAGCTACGGTCCGGTGTTCCCATGCCTCGGATCTTCGGTTTAACCCGTGGAGGATCGCCAGCACCTCGTCCATTTGTGACCTCTGCTCCTGTGACGTGGCCGTTGGTGTCGCGACCATTTGTGTTGCATTATGTCCTGCAACCGAGTCCTCCCGGCTCGTTTCCCCGACGTCCGAGAGGTCGTGGATCGTTCTTCTCGGGTGGCCTCTGAGGTTCTGTAACAAAGCATCCGCCGTTGTCGATTCCCACCTTAACGACGCATCACCGGTGCTGTCATCCAGCTCCCCGGATAACGCATCTCCCTCCGACAATCTTCGAGCGAAACGAGATTTGAACGGCATTTTTGATTTTATTATTTCCCTATTTCTCGGTATTTATCTTTTTGTACTCAAGGCCCCACGTTGGGCGCCAAATGTAACGGTAGATATTACGTTACAATAATTAATACGGGCCAAGAGTACGCAAGAAAATTATTAACACGAGAAAATGGGTAAAATCGTTTTTATTTCGCCGCCGTTTGTATATAATCTGGGTTCTATCGTTTCCCCTACATACACCTGTCACTTCGCTCTTTAAATTGTGGGGGACGTGGGGTGGGACGGGGTGTTGTTGTTCTCGATGCGACGTTCCTCTTCACCCCGCGGGGCTGCGAAGCTGGCGCGCTGGTGCTTGCAACGGCGATAGGGGTAGCCCCTCTCCTGCCACTCGACGCTCGATCGACGGTCGATACCTCGGTGCTTGCTGTACCCCCTCCGTGCGCCCTGGCTACGGCTGATCGGGTTCAGGGGGCCGCAACCCAAAGGGGCTTCACGAGGCCCAAGTGTTGCTTCCTCCAAATGGTAGGTGGCGTCAAGTCGCGTCTACGGCAGCGCCTCTCCCGGACCATACCGACATTTATTTCATACATATAGGTTATGTTAGGTTATGTATAGGTTTCTATGAATAATAAGGTGGAATAATGATTGCTACAAATTTGATAAGTTTTGTTTTTATTAAATATCCTGAAGACTCAGGTTAACCCTGAAAATACAATGAATTACAGGGATAATGTTGAATGTATTATATTTGCATGCCTAAAAAGAATTTTTTACGCACGTAAATCATTATTTGATAACAACACTGGATAATTAAATTTTTTCTTCAATAAAAATCTCAGAATAATCGAGGCCAAAATTTTGTAACTGATGTCTTCTTGTATTGCTTTATTTTGATTTATCGTACTTCGTGGGTTGAAATATTCTTCAAATCTATATACTCACAGCTGACGAATGAAAAACTTTTTTAACGATGGAATTGATGATACAGCTAACATTTGGATATTGCGGCTAGCGATATTGCTTCAATGTCGTCGCTATGATGAGAAAAGATGTGGAATATTTTCCGGCATTGGCCAAATGCGGAAAAGCCTCTTTGGAATCGCGATAACGTCGAATGCACTGAGCAAAACGAAACCACGCGTGAAGGCAATTAACGATCGGTCGGAAAAATAACGATCCTGACATGCACTGCGTGGTCTCGGTGGCTTCCAGCCAATTTCCATTAGTTATGTAGAAACAGCAAAAAGGGAAAATCGATTAAAGGTGTGACGAGACTGTTGAGCTGATCGGTCTGCCAGAAATCCGCGAAATTGATAAACACGATGGGCGCAATAATCATACGCGTCTGAAACAAAGTTAATTAAAAGTAAACAAAATCGATTCCATATCAAATATTCCGATGAAAAGAAAAATCTCGGTCAAAAACCTATATGCCCGTGGCCCACGTTTAAAAAGCGCTAGAGCTAATAGCTTATCCTTTCTAGTGTACTTACGGGCGTGTTTGTTTCGCTTCAGGTTGTGAAAATATGATTGAATGAACATCCTGCTGGCTTCTGGTAGTTCGAAAAAGGCGTCAACGGTACCCTCTTCCATCATTTTGTCCATCTGGTTGATACGTGATTTCAAGGCAGCATTCCTTTTCTGCGCCTTCCTTGCTGATTTCCTTAGCTGCATCAAGGTGGTGTACAGCTCTTTTTGCTTCGGTGACAGCAACTTCTTCCTTGACAGATTGAAGAACCTGAGTGGGGTTGCTGTGAAAGACAAAAAGAATTATTGAGAAACAGAAAGAAAGTAGAGCATTTAAAAAAAAAAAAAAAAAATGTAAAACATTTAAATTTGCTTCTGTCTATTATCAACTGTAGTTTTTTATACATATTGGAGCCAAAAGATTTAGCTTCAAGATATATAATAATTAGACAGTCTGCATTACCTCTGCGCTTTTTTTTCTACAACTACATCTAGTGGTTAGTCAACCGCTGTAATTGCGAAACGTTCGTAAGAACTGTGATGTTGATGGCTCCGTTGCCACAATTATGCCATGCGATTAAGATCACTGTAATTGTGGAAGTCACTGCGAATGTTCGTAAGAACTGTGATGTCGATGGCTCCGTTGCCACAATTATGCCATGCGATTAAGATCGCTGTAATTGTCAAAGTCACTGCGAATGTTCGTAAGAACTGTGCGATGCTGATGTATCCGTTAGGACAGCTACGCACAGTTCTTCCGAACAGGAACAAAAAAAACTCCTTGATATCCAAGGAGAATATTCATTGCATCAATGTCAACACAAAACAGAGAATCAAATAACAGCGCACAGATAACTTACTCACTTTGATTTTTCTTGTCATTCCGAACAGTTAAGCCTGGCGTAGAAGATTCTCGAACCCTCTCCTCCTGGAGTATCGGGTTTGCTTCTGCAGTGCTATTCACCATACATTCCTGAATGCGATCAGCGTCAACAGTTATAAATTCTTGATCAAACCTCATTTCCAGAGAATTGTTGTTGTCGTTCAAGAGTATTTCATAATTGCTGACGTCAACTGCATCTGGGCATAAATCAAAACAACACGGTGTGAATGCTCATCTATCTACTACAAAAAATTGGAATATTATGCAGATCGTCTGAAATAAATAGTAAATTACCTGGCAGATGTAGGGTGGGTACCGCTGTATTAGTAAGGCGTTTTTGCAGCTTGTATTTGATATCGAAGTGCAGCCCGCAGACACGCATTTTCCTGAGTTTGTCGGGTGAAAAACACAAGTTGTCAGGATTACCAGTAGCTGCTAACCATCTCAAAAATCGACCTTTCTGTGTATGCACCAGAGGGAATCTAAACCGTTGGCTCCCACTCGCAGTGCAGCCTTTCACAGCACAATTCCAGACCATGGTTGGTACTAATGAGAAAAAAATTGGCAGCTGATTATATATAACTAATAGGCTAATTTAATCAGTTCTCTAGAAGTTATAATGCAAAAAGTAATTATACTGAAGCTAAAACTCTAAAGGCATAACCACATTTATAGGTTATGATTGGTAAACATGTAGTGTTAACAATCCTGTATACATACTTGGTGTTTTGAAGACACAGTAATAATCCACGCGCCACAAAAACTATCCGATGTATCCTAGATGAATGGTATGTGTAGAAAAATAATAAATAAGTTTCCAAATAAAAAAACTTCAAGCGGTAAGAACCTCACGAAGCCACGTCCAAATGGAAACTGAGAGGCAGAAGCCAAGCGGCCCGGCAGCGGCGCTGCCGTAGACGCGACATCAGCGCACCTACCATTTGGAGGAAGCAACACTTGGGCCTCGTCTCGCCCCTTTGGGTTGCGGCCCCCTGATCGGGTTCTCGCAGCGCTTTGGTTGCCGATACGCCAGTATCGATCCGTCAGCGGATCCCGTTATGAGCAGGGGCACGCTTCTCGCTCTGCCGGAGATGGATGGATAATTATGCCCTTGCTTGCGCTTATGTGGCGCCTCCCCGGAATGTTTGTACGCTGCAACAAATTTAGCAGAAAGGAAAGGACTTGGAATCGTTTTGATTCCAACATAAGCTGCTTCCGGCTTGGCTTGTTTCCTCCTCTTTGGATTCCTCGGTCTCCTCCGTCTATCTTCTCTGTAGCTTCCACGAACTCCACTTTTTCTACGCTGTCTCCAACTGGCTGTTTTCTTCGGCTGGTTTGGTGATGGCTGGAGGTCCGGAGGTTCTGAAACAAATAATTTGACTATCCTGCCAGTTCTCGGGTGGCTCCTTTTATACGAATTCGGGTGCCTCCGACGGTTCGATCCAGTCCTTTGATTGGTCGGAGGCCCCTCCTCTACCGGTGTCTTGTCCGTTGCCACGCGTACGGAAACGTTGGCCGTGGCCCTCCAAGGCCGCTGCGGTGTTGTCGGTTATCTCGTGTACCGAGGTAGCGTTTCACACATTATTGGAAATAATTCCGAAATATTATAATTTCGGAATTATGTGGAGCGTTAGCCGCGGTCTTCCCAAGGCCGTTGTCGATTATCGATTTCTCTATTTTTCGAGGAGCGCTCGCCGCGCGTGCCTCCAAGGCCGATGTGACGTATTATTTGTCACATTGCTTCGTTTTCGTTATTTTATTCTATTTATCGATATTTTTCGATAATCGCGGAGCTTACCGCGGTGGCCATAAGGCTGTTGGAGCGGCAACGATGTAGCGTTATACGTTACAGAATAAATGAATAAATAAATAAATGAATAAATAAATAAATAAATAAATGAATAAAGGAATAAATGAATAAATAAATAAATGAATAAATGAATAAATGAATAAATGAATAAATGAATAAATGAATAAATGAATAAATGAATAAATGAATAAATGAATAAATGAATAAATGAATAAATGAATAAATGAATAAATGAATAAATGAATAAATGAATAAATGAATGAATGAATAAATGAATAAATGAATAAATGAATAAATGAATAAATGAATAAATGAATAAATGAATAAATGAATAAATGAATAAATGAATAAATGAATAAATGAATAAATGAATAAATGAATAAATGAATAAATGAATGAATGAATAAACGAATAAATGAATAAATGAATAAATGAATAAATGAATAAATGAATAAATGAATAAATGAATAAATGAATAAATGAATAAATGAATAAATGAATAAATGAATAAATGAATAAATGAATAAATGAATAAATGAATAAATGAATAAATGAATAAATGAATAAATGAATAAATGAATAAATGAATGAATGAATAAATGAATAAATGAAGAAATGAATAAATGAATAAATGAATTAATGAATAAATGAATAAATGAATAAATAAATAAATGAATAAATGAATAAATGAATAAATGAATAAATGAATAAATGAATAAATTAATAAATGAATAAATAAATAGATGAATAAATGAATAAATGAATAAATAAATAAATGAATAAATGAATAAATGAATAAATGAATAAATGAATAAATGAATAAATGAATAAATGAATAAATGAATAAATAAATAAATGAATAAATGAATAAATGAATAAATGAATAAATGAATAAATGAATAAATGAATAAATGAATAAATGAATAAATGAATAAATGAATGAATAAAAAAATGAATAAATGAATAAATGAATAAATGAATAAATGAATAAATGAATAAATGAATAAATAAATGAATGAATAAATAAATAAATGAATGAATGATTAAATAAATAAATGAATGAATGAATAAATGAATAAATGAATAAATGAATAAATAAATAAATGAATAAATGAATAAATGAATAAATGAATAAATGAATAAATGAATAAATGAATAAATGAATAAATGAATAAATGAATAAA